>JAJMFI010000559.1:0-62009 GCA_030574595.1 Ruyongia chambardii
TTGATATGAGACCATGTTCTTGGTTGTGATTCCTTACTTGAAATATTATACTTTACCATTATAGCTTCAAATTAATTAATTATCTTTTATTCTAATATTATTGTTTGTTATTAATTGTTATTTTGATATATAATACAACTTATGGTATTGAATTAACTTTATAATTATAATAAGTTGAATAAGTGTACCAGAAGGTATAGGTTTTAAATTCAAAAAAAATTCAAATTCTAAAAATTGTAATATCAGATAATTTAGTGATAAATGATTGTCATAATGCAAAGACGTATTAGACGTATGAGATGTATTAGTTTATACTTTATAGCTCAATAGTTCAATAGTTCATGTTGAATATATATTCTATTGGACCATCTTACCAAATACTCTAACTCTTTTAACACCACCATCTGGAATAATTATTAGCATAACATGTGAATAATTACCTGGTGTTTCAATATTCTTATAGGAATGTTCCTTATCAGCAGAGGTCTTTGTTGGTGAGACTAAAGTTTTCCAATTTATATCATCAAATTCAGGTCTTAAAGAATCTGACTTTATACCTCTAATTTCAATCTTTTGTGGGAAATTACCTCTAAAATGAGCAGTATCAATAATGATTTCACTAATTGAAGTTAAAGAACCTAATTTAATAATAGTCCAATCAATATGACCCTTTACTCTTGATCTCTTTGTTTCCCAACCATCACTCATATCATGACCTCTACCTGGTAAGATCAAATTATCCATAGTACCAAAATGTTGATCAGAACATTTAACTGCAACACCACCTAATTCAACACTGGCATAATCATGAATCTTATCTATTGATTCAATTGAAATTTCAGGAATAACTTGACCAAATAATCTGAATCTAGCAATACCACCATCTGGATACATCTTTAATTTACAATATTTATAAGAAATATTAGTTAAATCTTCATTTCTAAAGAAAAATCTTGCACTTGGACCACATTCAACTTTTGTAATAACTTCATCCCAAGATTCTAAATCATTAGAACAATCAACAGAGATATGAGGAGCATGATTACCATTGAAAAAGGCTGTATCAACTTCACAACCAATGATCTTTGCACTGGAAACACCAAACTTTAGAATAACCCAATCATATTCTTCTTCATTATGTCTTCTTGTTTCCCATCCATCATACCAAGCACCAGCATATGTAAATCTAGTGGCATCTCTGATTGGTAACTTTGGATTGATTAAGTTTTCAGCTTTTGCAAACCATTCATCACTAAATGATAAAATACTACCACCAATCTTGGAATTAACAACATCTGTGTATGCTGAAGCAATCTGTTCTCTGTGTTCTTCATGAGTTAATGGTTGCGACATGTTTCTTTAGGCTTTAATGTAAATTTGTAATTAATATATGAGATGTCAAATTTGCCAATATTGGGTTGATCTAAGTATTTATTGTATCTTTATCTATAGGTTGATTATTTGCTAAAAAAACAAGGGAAATTTACTTTCTGAGAGATAATCAATACTACACTATTTGTCAACTTATAAAACTAATCTAATTTAAGATATTGCGAAAGGATCTCTAGTTATATATTGTATTCATATTTTATCATGATTCATTTCCAACTTGCTTCGACAAAGACGGAGATCTCCGAGATTAGTTACCGGAAATCATGATTGAGCTTCTTTAATTCCGGTCACGGAATTAACAGAGACCCTATCTCTCGGCGATTACAAATGTTGGTTTAATATTTCGGCTTTAACATTATTCGTTTTCGGGTTTAATTACCTGCTACAAAAATAGCAGCCAAATTTATTTATAGTAAATAGTGATGGCATTAAGAATAACAATAACAATAACAATAGCAATAACAATTACAATAACCATCACAATAAAAGCCATACCGTAACTTAATATTTGCATGCTACTTTATCTTAATCCAAGGCCTCGTTCATATATACTGGTGTCTAATGCATTTGCATTGACTTTAGCATATACTGGTCAATTGGAACAACCTTGTATAATTCAATTTGATCCGATTGATCAAATAGACTTATCGCAGTTTACTTTAATCAACAATAACTTTGGTTTCCTAGGTATTATACAGGTCAAAAAACATATATTTATTTCATTAGTCATTAGCCAGGTACAGATCGCCAGCCCAAGCCCCAATGAATGTGTCTATAAATTAAAAGATGTTGAATTTTATTGCCTTGATACCTCTGAATTTGATCATTTAGTATCCAAGAGAACTGCATCAGTATCTCATTTAGAAAAATATGAGACTGAACATCCATGTTCCAAGATAAGGAAACTGCTATTAGAAGGCTTTTACTACTCACGACAGTTTGATATCACTAATAATCTACAAGAGAGATATAACTTTATTAGTTTAAAATCACAAATGTTCAATAATTTTGATAAAAGATTTTTATGGAATTACTTTATGTTAAAAGAGCTTTTGAAGTTTCGAAATAGAATATTATCATATGAAAGAACTGCATTTGATGATGGTGAATTTGTTACTTTTTTGATCAGAGGATTTGTTAAAACTATAAATTGTAAATTGGTAATGGATATTAATCAATCAGTCACCAATATAAGTTCAAAGGATATCAAGGTACCCGATAATACCAGCGTTGGTACTCTAAATAATAGTGGAAGTTCCACTGTCTCTTCTATTGATACAGCTAATGGTGAAAGTCTTTTAACAATCATTTCAAGAATCTCATCTGCAAAAATAAACTCAAGCCCCTTTGGTTTAAATGGTGTGGATGAAGATGGCAATGTATCCAATTACATTGAAACAGAAACGTTGTTATATAACAAGAACTATTATTTGTCTTATACACAAATAAGAGGCAATGTTCCATTATTCTTTGAAATTGAAAATCCTTTTCTTTCCACCAAAAAAATTCTATTCTCTAAATCCAAGGAATTAAATGAACTAGCATTTGATAGACACATTGATTCTATCTTTTCAAAACATGGTCAAGTATACTTGTTAAATTGTCTGAAGTCAAAAACAATCGAAGAGGATTTAAATAAGAAATTTAATAAATTGGTATCAAAAAGAGATGGACTACCCATTATTAATTTCGATCATTTGAATAGAGATTCCATTAAATCAGTTCCTGACAATATCATAAATGCAGTAAGAAACTATATTTTGGATATTGGTGCCTTCTGTTATGATAATAAGAAAAAAGTATTTATTGGTAAGCAATCTGGTATATTCAGATCTAATTCTTTAAATTCAATTGAGAAGCCAGGAATGATTGAAAAAATCATCAGTAAAGAGGTAATGACTTTATCTTTACAGGAAATGAACATCAAAAAATTATCTCAAGACTTTTCAGTAAAACATGATTTATTATGGGATGAAAATAATGCTAAAATGATATCCATATATGAAAATAGTGTCAAAAGAAAGGGTAAGAAAGCGATTGAAGGTATCTCTAAGGAACCAGTGAAGCTATATGACCCGATTCATGACCATATTAGTGAAGAGTTAAAAAAGAGAAAAGAAGAATATAGTAACGCTTCTCAAATTAAAATATTCGCTGGGAGTTTTAATGTCAATGCAGAAACAACAAATGATGACATAAGTTCATGGATCTATCCTAATCTTGGTATAGAAGATACATGTGATATTGTTGTGATTGGTATTGAAGAAGTTGTTGAACTATCTACTTCAAAAATGATGATTACAGATATAAGCAAAAGATCCATTTGGCAACAAAAGATTAAGGATACGTTAAATGAGAGAGATTCTTATTCATTAGTTTGGTCAAATCAATTGGGTGGTTTAGTAATAATGATGTTTGCTAAAGAAAATAAATTGAAAAATATTAAGGATATCGAGGGGACAGAAAAGAAAACAGGATTTGGTGGAATTTCTGCTAACAAAGGTGGTATTGCAATTAGTTTTTCATATTCATCAACAAGGTTTTGTTTTGTGGCAGCACATTTGGCTGCTGGATTAGAAAATATAGATCAGAGACATGATGATTATAAGTCAATTGCCACTAGCATTAGATTTTCTAATGAAAAGAGCATTAAAGATCATGATGCCATTGTCTGGATGGGTGATTTCAACTATAGAATATTATTATCTAATGATCAAGTTAGAAGTGCAATCAAATCACAAGATTATCAATACTTGTTTGAGCATGATCAATTGAATAATCAAATGATTGCAGGTGCCTCTTTCCCATATTATAATGAGATGGAAATCAAGTTTCCTCCTACTTATAAATTTGATAAGGGTACCACTGAATATGATACATCTGAAAAGTTCAGAATTCCAGCATGGACTGATAGAATATTAAGTAAAGGAGATGATGTATTAGAACAATTGACTTATGGTTGTGATGAATCATTAATTTTCTCAGACCATAGACCCGTCTATGCTCAATTTAGAGCCAAAGTAATCTTAATTGATCATGATCTAAAGGAGCAACTGACCCAATCATTATATGAAAAGCGTAAGCTTGAAGTTTTCAGTAATAAGGATAAATACTTCTATAAGAAGGATAGAGTGCTAAGACATGGCCTGCCAGAACCATCCAACGAAAAGAGTAGATGGTGGATTGATGGAGGTCAACAAGCAAAAGTTGAGTTGGAAGTACCAACTCGATGTAGTAAAGTGAATCCAAGCAGAGAAGTCAACCCCTTCGTGAGCACAACAGAGCCTGATTTTATATAAACGCAATATTATGGCAATTATATTTAACTTCAGAGTCACTATTATCAGTACTTGGTGATATACGTAAGTTACTACTAGCATGTTGTGCTATGTGCTATTTCCGACCTAGATCTTGGCCCGGGTAACCCTCGGAAATTCTACGAGTTATTTAGAGGAATCTAATTCGACAACAAATAAAAAAAAAACAATTCTTGACCAAAAAAAAAAAGTTAAAACAAGCACCCCTAAACATAAACTCCTTCTATTGAACTCAATTAGGAACTTACTATCTAACACAATGGCTTCATTCTTACCTTTCACTACTATTAGAAGATATCCAACTCCTTTCTTCAAACCATACTGGCAATACTTTGTCGGTGCTGGTATAACTTTTTACTTAATCAATGCTGCCGCTGATGCCTCAATGAACTCTGCTGAGTTCATCAACGATCCACGTCATCCAAGATTTGCTAACGGTGGTAAACCTGTCGAAGTAGCCAAATAGATTTATTATTAAGTCAATTGATTATTTCAGCTGTTAATGTCACTTTAATCCATAAAAAAAGATTGGGAGAAAATTAGAACAATCTTGAAATCTATTGTTATATGTTTGTTGGTTTCTAGTTATTATTATCGATCATGTCACGTATTATTTATTGTATCAAATTACCACCAATTGACTTGGTAAGGTTCCTTTATTAAAATTATTACATATGGCATTACCTTAGGATAAACTGTTATTAACTCCATGTCTGTATTTTTAAAGAAGTTTCATACCCTCTCAGAACTCAAATTTAACTTTCATTGTATTATTGTGATAAAAACAACTGGTGAATCAATACTTAATATATCTTATTTTACAAATTAATGAACTTATATTCAATGTTATAAACTATACCATTCGGTGGGACCTTTTTAGAAAAAAATTATTATGAAAATGCTATTAGATAATATATACTTATCAATTGATGATATTATGTTTTAAAATTAAAGTGAACTATACCACGTTATGTTATTCTTATATGGCAAAAGTGGAATCTAAAAAAAAACTTCTTTTACAAGTTAACAATGTAGATGACAATTCATGTGATATAATATGATCTATCGATTGATAGTAAATTTAGTTTTATGTTATCTCAACGAGGGATATAATTATATATTCAATGCTTTGCCCGAAGCTTATTTAGTAACTACTATTTATATGGGCACTAATTTTCTTTCATACATAACGATCAACTAAGCAGTAGCAGCTGCAATGTTTAAAGCTTGTTGGAATGCTTCCAGTAATGCAGTCATATCTTCTAATCCAACACTGATTCTTACCAAGTTTCTATCAACACCCCATTTTTCAACTTCATCTAATTCAGAATAATGAGCTAAAATAGCATATGGACAAGCTAAAGTAAAATTTGTACCCAAACTTGGGCCCTTTGATACTTTTAACTCATTAAAGAATATTCTAGCACATTCAGGATTTTTAAATATAACACTGATTAAGCATCCATAACCTCCATCTTTAGTTTTCACTTCATCATAATATTTCTTTGTTTCAACAAATTTTGGATAATAAATAGTTTCAATTAATGGAGAATCTTGTAAAAGCTTAACAACAGCTTCTGAATTAACATTAACTCTTTTGGATCTTGCCTCAAAATCTCTTGAGTTTCTTTCTAAATATATAGCATCTTCAGCCCAAAAAATATCATCAAAACTGGTATTGAAATATCCGCTGAATCTTGTATAATATCTTGAGTTTGGATTCAACACTAATGAGCCAGCCATGACGTTTGAATCACCACTAAAAACTTTGGTTAAAGAACTCACAACTATATCTGAATATGGGAATACATTGATATTTAAAAAATTCCCTACTGTTTCATCGACTACAATTGGGAAGTCATACTTTATAGAAATTTGATGAGCTCTCTTTAAGTTTGGAGTTTTTAACAATGGATTTGATGGACATTCACAAAAGAAACCTAAAATTTTTTCACCACTTTCTAATAATTGTTCAAGTTGATCTAGTGATTTATCGTCACCATATCCATAAAAGTGTACACCGGGACCAAACTTTTTTAGAATGTTTAAAGTATCAACATATGGGAAACCAAAGCATACAGATTTATATACGGTAGTAGCAGTAGCTAAGGTTGCCTGATGAGCATTAAAAATGGCAGCCATACCAGTTGGATATAGAAAGACATCAGTCTCTTTGATAGTATTACCTTCTTCTACTAATTTGGATGAAATTCTTTTCTTCAATATATCTTTAGCGGCAGAAGCATAGCTTAAATCTAAATTTCTGCCAAATCTTTCTTCAATAAAGGTTTGATATTCTTTGCTCAATTCAGTTGTATTATTATTATCTTCCTTACTGTGTAAAATTGTCAATTCTTCTAAAACATATTCAGCTTCTCTTGATGAAATAATTTCACCAGAGTGTTGCCAATATTGTTTGGCTAAGGAAGCAGTTTCACCTTCATGAACAAATAAAACAGAAATTTTAGCTTCCTTTCTATAACTTTCTTCCTCTTCGTCCTTTGGAGGTGGGGTAGTTAATTGCAATATTCTTAAAGTTGCTGGTTTTGACTCGGTTGATTTTGTCTTGATAAATTCTCTGCAACGTTTAGCAACGTTATAAGAAGGAAAAATAAATGCAATATCACCTTCTCTACCATATTTATCTTCTACCAACTTGGCCAACTCTTTGATCTTAGAATGAATGAAAAATCTTGGATAACCAGAGCTCATCTTTCGAACAACCCAATCTTGACCTTCTTCGTATCCAACAGTAGCTTCCCAAGTTGGCAAAGTAACTGAAACAGCATGTGCAGTATTGTTTGGAATCGTAGCACCAATTTCTTGAGATGGAATAGCACCAAACATAATGAGCCTAATGTTAAGAATACGTTTAAATTATTGATATTAGAGAGAATGAGTTTGTGACTCTTTCAAATTTTTCTATACATTTTTGTTGAAAGATTTCGGCTAAAAGACCCATGATTTTCGGTCTTAATCTCGTTTAGAAAACCTCAAAAACCGGAAATACTAGCTAAGTTCGGTGTTAATAGGCTCTGCTTTTTTTTTTTTAGACTGTCCAAAAACTGCTCAAAGTAATACACCCAAACATTGCCCTATTTCACTTGATCCACACTCACGTTTGAAAATACATAAGCCTAACCAATTCCTGTGAAAGACACCTTGTGCTTTCAAGTTAAGAGCTATTAATCTTTAATCCATATCAGTTAATTAAGTTCAACTGATCAATTCTGTGTAATTGTGATCTAGTGTTACCTATTACCAATTACATTAAAAGGTTATAGTAGTTAAATTCATTTCTGCTTTGTGCGCTCTAATTTTTGATCGAGTTCAATAACGCTTGATATTAACGCTTAAAACTTGACATATATTAAAACAACGTAGGTCAACAGATCTCTGAAACTATTCAATTTGAACCAACTGTTTATGAGTCTAGGTATCAATAGTATCAGGAAATTCCCAAGGGTAGGGCAAGCAGCATCATTCAACAATAATAATAATAATAATAATAATAATAATAATAATAATAATAATAATAATAATAATAATAATAATAATAATAATAATAATAATAATAATAATAATAATAATAATAATAATAATAATAATAATAATAACAATAGCAACATTGATAAAACTATCAAAGATTCATACTGGGAAGCTCTAAGGTATACAATCCCAATAATTTCAGGAGAACAATCAAATCAACTACCACTATATAAAGATAAACCATTCAAACCAAAGAATAAGGAAATGATTAGAAAATCAAGAATTATAAGAGCTCTAATAATAGGCTTTATAATCTATATTAGTCTTAATATTGGTGCTTACATTAGTGCTCATTTTAAGCATTCCCCATCTAAAGATTTAAATTCAATTGTTAATTGGAAAGATAGACAAAACTCAGTAAAGCAAGCATTTAAGGACACTTGGAAGCATTATGAAAAGGATGCATGGGGTTATGATGTTTATAGTCCAATAAAGAAATCTGGTGAAAACATGGGTCAAAATCCATTAGGTTGGATCATTGTGGATTCTTTGGATACAATTATTTTAATGGACTTAAAAGATGAGTACAAAACTGCTAAAGCATGGGTTAAGAATGAATTAGATTATGATTTTGATTATGAAGTAAATACATTTGAAACTACAATTAGAATGTTTGGCGGTTTATTATCAGCATACTATTTAACTAAAGATGATCTGTATCTCGAAAAATCGGTCGATCTGGGTAACAGAATCATTGGTGCATTTGATACCAGAACTGGTATTCCTTATGCAAGCGTTAATCTAAAGACTGGTAAGGGTGTTAAAGCACATATGGAAGGAGGTGCCTCATCGACTGCTGAAGCTGCCACTTTACAACTAGAATTCAAATATCTATCTAAATTAACTGGTGAAACATTATATTGGGAAAAAGCTGAACAAATCATGAAAGCTCTTGATGCTAATCATCCACCTCATGGATTAGTTCCAATTTTTGTTAATCCAGACTCTGGTAAATATCATGGTGATAACATTAGACTGGGTTCAAGAGGTGATTCTTATTATGAATATTTATTAAAGCAATACTTACAAACTCAGAAAGAAGAATCAGTATATAATCAGATGTATCAAGAAGCTGTTAAAGGTATGAAAGAAAAATTAATGAGAACATCAAAGCCAAATGGTTTAGTTTATTTCGGTGAATTGGATCATGGTATCAATGGTCCTTTATCAAACAAAATGGATCACTTGGTTTGTTTTATTGGTGGTTTGTTTGCGTTAGGTGCTACTGGTGGCTTAACTGTGGATGAAGCAAGAAAAAGCCCTGAATGGACAAGTTTACAAGAAGAGGATCTAAAGTTGGGTGAAGATTTAACTTATACCTGTTGGCAGATGTATAATAGAACAGCAACAGGACTAGCGCCAGAAATTGTGGTTTTCAATAATCATGAAGGTTCAACTGAAGACTTTTATATCAAACCATTAGACAGACACAATTTACAAAGACCAGAAACCGTTGAGAGTTTATTTATACTTTACAGAATTACTGGAGATGTCAAGTATAGAGAATGGGGTTGGTCTATATTCAAGAGTTTTGAAAAGTACACTAAGACTTCAACTGGTGCTTATAGTTCTTTGAATGATGTTACTCAAATTCCTCCAAAGATGCGTGATAATATGGAATCCTTTTGGTTGGCGGAAACCTTGAAATATTTATACTTATTATTTGAAGATGATTTCAGTATCTTACCATTAGATAAAGTTGTTTTCAACACAGAAGCACATCCATTTCCAATCTTCGATATGGCGCAGCATTTCAAAACTGGTTGGTCAAGAGATTTTAAAGATGCTCCAAAAATTAAAGATGCTCCAGGAGCTAAACAACCAAACATGCCAGCTATTGATGAATCAAAGCAAGAACTTGAGAAGAAACAGAATAATAAAAATTCCAATAATAATGATGTTGAAGCTAATTCTGAGGAAGAGAAAAATGCTGCTGAAATAAAAAAAAAATTAGAAGAGGGTGAAAATCCAAATCAAATTGCTCTAGAACTTTTGGCACATCAATCTTAAGGAATTTCTCGAGACAACACAGATGTAGATTGATCATAAATGATGATATTGAATAATCGTGATAATCATGATTTGAACCATTGGCTTTTTGTCTCCTTTCATTCTGTATTGATCCTTATTTATTAGTTTTTGTTTTATACATGCATTCATTAGAATTTTTCCATTAAGATATATGTCTGACTTTAAGCTAGTAGTATCTTTCACATAATTGGCAATGGTCTGTGTGTGAATATTATTTTGTACCTTATAATATCTAAAATTTCAACTTTAGCTCCTGGTAAGCTTGGATCTTTGGGAAATTTCATTAAAGCAACTGGTGGGCTCAATTTCTTTACATCACCAATTAATCTCTGACTTGTACCGATATATAAAGTAGCCTTTTCATTTTCTACTTCCAGTTTTCCAATCTTTATAGCATCGTGTAAATCGTCAACTTTCAAAAATCTAGCTTCATCTTCCTTTGATATATCATTTGGCATCTCATCTGGTTTGATTAGTGTACCTTGAATCTCTACCATAGCGTTCCCATTTGGAGTTGTGATTGTTAATGGGTATTCCATGCTTGGTACATCCTTGGATTTGTGTAGTTTTGTGCAATCGATTGGAATACAAGGCATGGTAACGTTTATGTATGTAATTGTAAGATCTATCAAAATCTTTCAAATAGTTTGCTAAAGCATATGGATTCACCAATCGTGTTTTCGTGTTTTTCTTCAGAAAGAAAATCTGAAAATCAAGTTACACTCAGTTTTGATTAGAGGGCAAATATTACAATTCGACCAAATAGTTGATTAATTATATTCATAATGGGTTGGTTATCCTTTTTAAAGTCTAAAGACTTTGATCCATCTAAGTTTGAAAAGGATCTGGCCAAAATCTCAGCTAAAATATCAACTAATCAAAGAAATTTAACAAAATCTGCAGCACAAGAAAGAAAATTTAAAGGGTTAGTAATACTATATGGTTCATTGACATATGCTGTTACAATTTTATATATTCTTCTATTTAAAGGTCTAAACTTTCATCTATTTACGATCTTCGATTATTCTTGGCTAATAGGCTCACCAATTCTAATTACGATACTGATAAAATTGTTAACTGCTTCCTATAGATACAGAAATAATAAAATGAATAAGAATATAGAAATTTTACAAATAGAGCATGAAGAAAAGATTGATGAATTAAAGCAAAAGACAAACTTTACTTCAACACAAACATTATTGACAAGATTTTCCGATGGTACTGATTTAACTGTTGCACTAGATGAAGAGTTGAAGGAAAAGCAAAAGCAATTAGATGAAATTAAAAAATTACAATTGGATCCTAATGTGTTAAAAAACTTTAATGCATACCCAAAACAATCACATTGGTATGATCTAATAATTGAATCAATAATTGGTGTTGATGAATTAAGTCCAAATAATAGATATGCTTTAATTTGTGGAAATTGTGGATCGCATAATGGGTTAGCTCCACCAGGTGAGATACCTCAGTATGTCAGATATATTTGTCCAACCTGTGGAAAAGTAAACGGACAAGAGAACTCAGCTTATATCGATATAAATGAAGAAAAAAGTAGTCCACAACAGTCTGATGAAGGCACCATTGAAGGTGTACCAAAAGTAGAGAGGGAGGATCCAGAGAGTTAATAGTGTTTTCTTTAACCTCAAAATTGCAATACATATGATCTTTCATTTTTTTGAGTGTTGAAAGCTACATTTCAATTGAAGTAAGTTAGTAACTTAGTTAATACTCTTTTACATATAACATCATTGATATATTAAATTTATAAATATATTGATAGGCTAGAAAAACTTTTCAATAAAATCTAAGATAATGACATGATAGCGTTAACTAAATCACCATCAGCCTTCTTTAGAGCATTGACAGCCTTACCCCTTGAGACACCTGTTTGTTCAATAACTAAGTTGATATCAGAGGCATCAACACCAGTTTCATCAACTTCTTCAGAATCTTCTTCATTATCAGCTTCAGTAATCTTTTCAGTTAATGAGGCTGCTTCTAAATCAGCAGTAATTGAGGCTGGGTCCTTTGAGGCAGCTTCGTCAACTTCACCTTGGGCTTGTTGTAATCTTGAAGCAATATCTTCTACCTTAGCTTCACCGAAGACAATGAAAGTACCAGCAGCTGATTTATAAACGTCTGGTGATTCAATAGCATAGATTTCACCTTTTCTTCTGAAAGTAACTCTGGCAATACCTTCAACCTTTCTTAAGTTAAGCTTAGCAATTTGAGCTCTGGCCTTCTTTTCGTTCTTTGAGAAGATTGATACTGGGGCACCTTCTGGGATTTCTTGGATTTCTTCGATAGACATTATGATAGTAGTTGTATTTGTGGCTGTATTGATTAATGAATGGTCAACTGTTAAAAAGGTAAGAGTTTAAAATTTTTCACTATTTTTTTTTCGACGACAAAAAAGGTATAATTCTGCCATTTACGTGTCAGTAAATATGAGGACTTCAGTACAAGCGATACATCAAAATAATTGTTGAATTTCAAATCCTATGTTTGTTGATAGCCCCTCCTGGGATTCATTGGAATATATATACATTATATAACAGCAGCAAACAGCTTGTCAAGTTTCCGGTGGGGCTTTTTTTTTATAGTTTTAAATAAGATTGAATGTGATATGTTGTTTAATTTTTGTATTAAACCGTAAAATTAATAAATAATATTTGTAGTAATTCAAAAGTACCAATTCATAAAGAAGAATAACTGTTCAGGCGTTATCATTTTCAACGTGTTTATATCCTTCTAAACGTGAAAGACGAGCCTCTCTTCCTCCATTTGGAACCTCTCCTGCTCTATCTAATGGCCATATAATTCTTGTAGCTTTACCCAATACTAAACCTGTACTTATTGGACCAAATGTATTGCTATCAATAGAATGAATATTATCACCTTCAACCCATAAGTGACTTCTGGGTATATGACTAAAGTCTCTTGGATATGGATGTCTAGTCACTATAGTATCACCTTGAATACCTTTAACTCTTTTACAATAAATCTTTTCAGGATTTGTTGGAGATCTAAATAATACAACATCATTAACTTTTAAGAAATTATGGCTTTTGATCCCCCATTTCCATAGTATTACCCAATCATTTGATTTGGAAGACGAATTGAATGTTGGTCTCATTGAAGAACCTTCGATCTTACCAATATATGCTACATGCTCATTGAATACTATTAGAACCGGTACCCAAGATGCTGTTATTAAAGTCCATTTGAGTCCATATCTGAATGTGTTTTTGAATAACGGGCTAACCATTATATTATGCTTTCTTCTCAATGGAGTATATTCTTTTCCTATCTTAATTGCCTAATTAGGTTTGATAGGAAACTATTCTATAGTTAGGTTATGCTTTGTACTATAATTCAAATCGATGAAAGCAATACTTCATAGACCAGGTAGTAAATGAGTAAGTAATCAATTCTTTTTTTTTCGGAAAAGCTACATCCTAACATTAATTCTTGCTTTATCTAAAAAGTGATCTCTTCTAAAACTACTTGTAATATGGAGGTAAGGCATTACTATTAGTGATTTTGTTAAGATATCCAGCCGCACATTTGTGATGATGTTGGTCGTTTGTATTGAACTTAAAACTATTGGAAGCAACTGATCATTTATAAGAACCTGTTATAATGGTAAAAAGAGGTAAAGCAATGATATGGCAAAGATTAACTTGGTATATAAAAGCTCTATGAGACTCAGCGTTAGATCTAAGAGCTGATTCAAAGGCTAGACGATACATTTACCTTAAATCATGGGTGATCACGAATGTCAATAGATTGATGAATAATGACATTTTTTCAGTGATCATAGTCATTACAAAATGCTTATCACTCATGTAATAAGCTAAATTATCTGACATCCACTTTGGTACCTTCTCTATACTTCATACTATCTAATCGACTGCTAATCAATTTCCCGAAAACTCGGATGCTTCCTGCTTTCACAATAATATCCTACTCGGAACGTTCCGATTTTTAGTATCATAGATTTGATTCAAATTTTTTTATGACAAAGAGCATACACAACACTAGCTTTGAAGTACAAAAGAAAGCTATTATCTCTAGCTTTAGTTCAATGATACTTCTATAATTGGGTTTAATATTTTGACTAATCAATATTATATACACATACAAAGATAAATATAAACATACACATAATAATTATGATAAATTTAAACATACGGGAAAACTTTCAACGCTACATTCCACTAGCAAAATATATTTTATGGTCGTGGGATTTTTGCTTAAAGCAATGGTTCTTTATTGGTTTGGCTGTATTCATAGTTTTAGCTCATTTTTATCCAAATGTAGCTAGACAAGGAGGTATTATTCGTGCTCAATATTCGATTGAATATGGTGCTATCATCATCATTTTCCTACAATCAGGTTTAAGTATGAAGACTAAAGATTTAATGATTAATATTAGTAACATTAGAGCCCATTTTACTGTACAACTAATGTCATTTCTAGTCTCAAGTGCAATTATGTTTGGTATTTGTACTGGTATTAAGGCTGCTAATAACTCACAGATTGACGATTGGGTTCTTGTTGGTTTGATTGTTACTGGTACTTGTCCAACCACTGTTGCATCAAATGTTGTAATGACGACGCAAGCTAACGGTAATTCTTTATTATGTCTTTGTGAAGTCTTTATTGGTAATATCTTGGGTGCATTCATCTCTCCAGCCTTATTACAAATGTATACATCAGACTCTGATTGGGCATTTGGTAATCCAGCTTCAAATAGTTCTATTCAATCATTATACAGAGAGGTTATGAAACAATTAGGTTTATCAGTATTCATTCCATTATTTGTTGGCCAAGTTATTCAAAATATTTTCCCAAAGCAAGTTAAATGGACTTTAACAACCTTCAAATTGAATAAAGTTGGTAGTTTGATGTTATATATGATCATGTGGAGTTCCTTCTCGACTGCATTTCATCAAAATGCTTTCACATCAGTACCAAAAGCTTCTATCATCTTTATTGTATTTTTCAACATTGGTATCTACCTATTCTTCACCGTAATTTGCTATTTAATGGCAAGACCTTACTTTTTATTGCAAATTTTCAAAGAAGAGCCAACTGAAAATTCTTCTTTTACTTATCGTTGGTCCTATAAATTATTCAGACCATTTTATTACAATAGAAGAGATACCATTTGTGTCATGTTCTGTGGTGCTGCTAAAACAGCTGCATTAGGTGTTTCTTTGATCTCTTCTCAATATGGTTCTGATTTTGAATATTTGGGTAGATTATTAGTTGCATTAGTGCTTTATCAATCTGAACAGGTAATTACAGCTCAGTGTTTAGTACATTTATTCAAAAAGTGGGAAAAATTGGATCATCTTGATGAAGTCATGGATGAAGAGAATCAAAAAGATAATACAGCGAGGAAATTAGATAATTTAGATGATAGTAAGGAAGTTGATCCTGATCAAGAGTCAGAAAGCAGCGAATCATCAAATGTTATAGAACTACAGCATATAGAAACATCAGAAGAGAAAAAGTCCTTGGAGTAAACCAAAAATAAATAGTCATAGCACATCGTGCAACCATGCATTTAAATCAACGTTCCCATTTTCATTCACAATGTTGAATCAATCAATTAATTATCCTGCATCATATATCTATATACATATATAGATAGAAATTTTTACATTCAGTTAGATATATTTACTTTTCCAAGAAATATATATAAGCATCCTAATTTACCCATGCTCAGAAATTCATTTCGTTCATTGTAATATTGGAAATATAGTGAAAGTTATAACTTCAATAGTGTTTGCTATATATCTCTGTTTTACGCAATATTCAATTATACTTCCAGTGGTAACTACGAAAATTATATCAATTAAGATTAATAGTACAAAGCGTATAAAATACCTTTAATAAAAATAATAAAAATAATAATACAGTACATATGTAATTTATATAAATACAAGCCATTTTCTTTTCTGGTGATACATGGTTCCCATGTTTAGTATTTACTAACACAATAATCTAATCTAACAAGAAGGAAATGAATATAAAATCAATAAAAAGGGTTGTAATTAAGGGAAATTTAAGTATATGAGCAACAAGAGATAAAAGTCATTAATATTAACAAAAAAGAAACAAAAGTAAACCATAGAATAGACAATTGGACAAAGGGAAGTAGAATCATAATGTATAGGGTAGTTATTAAAGATTAATAAGTACCTCTTATTCTTCTAGCCAATTGAATATCCTTTTGCATAATAGTCACTCTTTTGGCATGAATTGCTAAAAGGTTTGTATCTTCAAACAATGATACTAGAAATGCTTCAGATGCTTCTTGTAATGCCATAAGAGCAGCAGATTGCCATCTAAATGCAGATTCACTATTAATATCCACATATCTGGTTGCAATTTCTTTAACTATTCTTGCAAATGGTAATTTACGTATCAGCAAATCAGTTGACTTTTGGAACTTTCTAATTTCTCTTAATGCGTTTGTACCAGGATGATATCTTCTCTTATTTTTAGTTTTTATTGGATCACCAGGTTGATTTCTCAAAAGGCCTAATACTTCTAAACTCTTACCCCCAACTGCTGGCCTCTTTCTCTTTGATGATCCGGGTGTGCTTATTCTGGCCATAATTTATTAAGGAAAGGTATGAAGGATGAAGTGAGGATAGTTTGATAAAATGGTAGCCGGTTGTCAATGCTTCTAAATGTGAACAGTAATTGGTACTTGAATATATCAATCTATTAAATTTAGTATAGTCTTAGCTTTTAATCTAATGTAAATTCAATTATACTCTTTGTAGCAATTGAAGACTGCGATTACTACGCGAAATTTAAAGACAGGGTAATCTTTTAATTATATTACCCAAAAGGGTAATTTGCTTGAATTTTGCAGAAACTTACGAATTTCAAATAGCTCAAGACATTACTATAAAGTGTATGCTATTAATTCTTCGTTTCAAGAAAAATACTAAATGTTATCAACTAATTATTCACTCTTAAGCAACAAATGTTCTTCCTCTTCGATTCTGACCAGAGCAGATAATCTTTTTTTTTTTTTTTAATTTTGTTAACCAAAATGAATTTCGAAAATTATAAACATAAATACAAGTTAGCTACTGGAAATTACCATTTGGAAGGTAGACACCAAATAATCATACATATTTCAAACAATGGCTCCATTTAATGATAGTAACTTCCTAATAATATCACCAGGCTCGCAGATTACAGTGGTTCAGTTTGGTCTTGGTGAATCATATGCTCCTCCAACAATTGAAATACCAACCAAGATTTATAAACACTCAACTGAACCTGGTATCTATTTGTCTAAACCTGAAGTTGAAAATGATGAATCTAATGTCATTTATCCAATTGTTCAGGGTAAAATTGTTGATATAAACGCCTTCAATTTCTTTCTGGGCCTAGTTTATAGATCAATAACGAAACAAAATCCATATGCTACAAATATACCACTTCTTTTGGTTAGTTCAATAAATTGGTCGAAATTAGACCATGAGTATATCACTCAATATATCTTTGAAAATATAGAATTGAATGGCTTCAGCATAGTGCCTCATTCATTAGCTGCGCTATATGCATATGCCAATGATGCTAATGCTATTGTTATTGATATAGGCTACGAAAAAACAGAAATAACACCAGTTGTTGATTATAATGTTGTTCAATATGCTAAAAAGACTCTAAATGTTGGTGGTAATGACATCAATAAGAATTTGAGTAAATATTTACCAGATCTTTCAAACTCTCAGATTGAATCTTTGAAGAGATCAGAAATCTATGAAGTTTTGAGTGATGAAGACAAAAAGAAATCTTTTTTTGGTATCGATGGATTATCAAATAACGATGATGATGAAAGTGAATTTGACGTTGCAGCTATAGTTGCCTCTGGTAGAACTAGAGAGATTTTAGAGGAAAGAGAAACTAAAAAGAAAGATAACGTTCCTAATTCTGAATTAGAAAAAAACTCATTCATCGATGATAATAATACTACAATTGACGTTGGTAAGGAAAGATTTAAAGGTGCTGAAAACTTAATAACAAAAATATCACAGTATGTTGGCCTTTCATTAAACAAATTAATAGATTATAACAAGGCTCAACTGTGTTGGGATAATATTATAGTATTAGGAAAGACAGGAAAGATCACTGGATTCCATGATGCCTTAACTGCACAATTAATTGATGATAATCTAATTAACAAGGAATTATTGACTGAAGTTGCTGCAACTTCGGCCTTCCAATCTTCTGCTACTCAAGCAATTTCTTTTGTCCAAGCTCCAACTTCTATCAAATTTGCTAAAATGCCAGAATATTTCCCTGAATGGAAAAAAGTTGGCTCAACTGATCTATCATTTCTTGGTGCTCAAATTATTTCAAAACAGATATTTGGTAATAACAACTACGATTACATGTATGTGAGTAAAAAGAATTATCTAGAGAAAGGTCCATTAGCTGTCTGGGATATTGCTTTTTAATAAAATAAATAAGTCATTAAGCGAGTTAATATTTCCATAATTATATTTCTGTCAAAAGAGAATATTGGTATAAAAACGTTATTAGAGTATAATTCATGTATTGCATATCCTATGTACAGCTTATATATGGCCATGTTGATCTTCATCCTATTTACTGTTTGGTCCGAATGAATACCTCCTCGAAGTCATCGTACATAGCATTCACCAAAACTTTTTCTTCGCTCAGACGATGGCATAAGAACGAAATTCCACCTAGATTAAATCTTTTGATTACTTTGTAATTATTGATCATTTCACTTATATGCTTTCTTAGCGAATGAATTAACAACGTAATCATTTTATTAAACTCTTTCTTAGTAATGATTGAATAATCTAATTGGTTTAATGGAAGCTTGGTGTAGTTCAAAGATGATTGAATCTTGTGAAGTTGACGTAGAGGTAATCTTGACCTTAACTCTCTAATTATATAGTTGTAAAGAATTCTGAAGTCATCAGGGTTTGCAATGATCTTATTCAAATTACGATCTTCCAATGTTACGGTGGTGGTGCCGTAATTCAAATCTGATCTGAACTTCTTTCTGTAATCTTTGAAGGTCATCAATTTGGAATAGTTCATGAAAAGTTTTCTACCTTCATAGCATTTAGAGCATGGGCATGAATTTAGATACCTCAAATAGTTCAAATTCTCATCTTTGGAAAGATCTTCAATGTTATTGTATACGGACCAGTTATAAAAGAAATCAGGTAATGTTAATTCTCTTAAGCTGGAGAGATTAGTAAGCATTGACTGATACATGGCATGTCTCTTCTTTAGGATAATATCATTGATCGGCAATTTCAATTGATTATTATGACCATCATTGTCTTCATTATTTTCATTGTTATTATTGTTAATAGTTGGGATTTCAAATTGAGTATTATCAATCTTCTTGAATATTGGAACAAATGGGAAGTCACCGAAACTAACAAAGAAAGATTCTAAATGTTGGCCTAATTGATTCAGTATATTCATGCCTTCGAATCTTTCAGTGAATATTGTGTCATATTGGAAATTAATATTCCTATCACATAAGGAGGAGGACAAATTAATTATTGAAAGTTTTGTTAATTTCTGTTCCTCAGCATTGATATTCCTAATCCAATCATAAAAAAACTTTGTAATACATGAATTACAAACAATCCCTTCATTACAGCTTATCTTCAATTCTAGATTCTTTAGTTTACTTAAATCAATAATTTTATTCAATTTTGTGAAAGATAATTGATTAGAATACTTATGAAAATCATCAAAATCGCTTACTGGTTTGATTTTATGAATACTTGAAATTGACAACTCTCTTATATTATTTAATCTTTTGAAATTCAATGAGTTTTCGTACATATAATCAATAAATGAATCTGAAGTGAAAGAAGAATTAAGATGTAATGAGGTCAGATTCTGTAAGATATGTAATCCAGATTTAGATAATTTAAATGGGTCTTTAAAATTATATTCATATTCAATAAAGATTGAGACTTTTTCCACAGAATTATAATTATTATAACAATTATTATCACTATCATTATTATCAAAAGCATTGATAGTATGACTAAATGATTCGTTTCTATTCACAGGTAATTGATTCAAATTATTAAGATCTAATAATTGAAAAGTTTTCAAGTTTAACAGATCATTTTGTAGAAGTTGTTCTTGTTCATCAATATTGATATGATCTTGGTACCTATTATAATTATACTTCAATAAAAAATTTCTATTATATTGTAATAAGGAGTCAAATTTTTTCAAATCATCAACATTTAAATTTTCAAACCGTTTCAAGTTATTGTTATTAGTTAAGAATATATCATATAAGGGAAAATAAATACCATTTGTTAATTGGTCATATGAAATAATTTTTGCAATAGAGGTATCAATTATAATTTCATCAATCAATGGAACCAATTTATCGGGATTTGAATGTAATGAGGCTAAAAATTTTGGATAGTTAGATGATGATAATAGAGTATAGTCTGTGTCATAGTTGAAATGTTTATCAGTAATATTATCAATGATTATAATTTTTGAGTATAGTCTATGATTGATAACACGATTGAAAAATTTACATGTCTGTGAAAGGCTAATCAAGTCATGTTGTGAATCAAAGCATGATAACATAAAGTCAATAACGTTATATGGCAAACTTTCAAAATTGTTTTTAAATTCCAAGTTAGAATTAGGGACCAAGATAGTGTTAAGCTGTTGTTGTTTCAGCTTTTGTGTTAATTTGAATTGTTTATTGAACAAGTTCCAGTCAATTGGTAAGCTCTTAGGTAATGAAGTCGGTGTTGCTGATCTTGGAGTGGAAGTCAAGTTTCTAAAAGTGGCTAGCGAAGCCATGTTAGAGTTTGTCTTTCTAAGAGAATTGTTTGTGATGAATGGATTCTTGGATTGTAGACTTTCAGGAAGGAATTCTGTGTTGATAAAGTCATAGCTGAGATAAATGTTGTTACTGTTGTTGCTATTGTTGCTGTTGTTGTTCGATTTGTTGTTGGTGTAATTCTGTCTTACCCCAGATTTTGGGGCTGTAGGGATCTTAATAATTTCATTCATGGCATATACGCTCATATCTAATAATGGCAACAAAACAAGAATGAAGAATAGCTTAAAGAGTTATATTCTATTTAAAGTAATATTGGATGGCTTATATATGATATAGCTAGCACTTACGATTTCTGTAATCAATCATAGCAGTCATAACAGTCATCAAGTTAAGAATTTGCCTTTGGAATAAATTTTTGCTGTCATGTATTTTTTTTTTTTTTTACAAAAGGCTTGGTGCTCAGTAAAACTACAGTCTCTACAGTAAGATGTAATATGAAAGTAATTGTAGATGAGAATTTATAATGGCTTAAGTTCCGTTAGTTATACAATTTATGGAGTTGTAAGAAGTATTTAGAGATCAATAAGAATTTCTTCTTTTGGTTGTGTTTGTTGTCGTATTTGATCTGGCGAGCTAATAGATGCATTGACGGCATTTGGTGGTCTGTTAATTGGAACACTAGGGAAAGTAACATCTGTGATCTTTTGATATTGCTGTTGAAGAGCTGGCTGATATTGCTGTTGATACTGTTGGGCCTGTTGAAGCGGAAGTTGAACCTGTTGTTGTGTTGGAGATTCTGGTAATTGTTGGCCATTAAACTGATGCTGTGGAGTTGGCTCGTACAACTCAGAATTTTGTCTTGGGTATTCCTCCTGGCCATGTTGTTGCTGTTTAATAGCTTCAGCTGGTGGAGGTGCACTGAACTCTTCTTGTGTTTCAGGCTCAGAAGGGGCTTGGGTAACTGGGGATTCAAACGAGCTTGGCGGGTAGACATACTGTTGTGATTGGGGCTGTTGAGGTTGTGATTGTAAATAAGCAACAGAATCTAGTGATGGCGATTGTTGTTGATACTGTTGTAGTTGTAAAGGAGTTTGATTGTATGCAGGAGAAGTTGGATATGGTACGTTTTGTTCATATTGAGCTTGTTGTAAAGATTGAGCTTTACTTGCGTATGGTTGATATGTTTGAGGTGATTGTAATTGTGACTGTTGTTGATAAGGAGATTGTGGAGACATATAGGCATTATTAGCAACATTTGCATTTGGATTAGTATTATATTGATAGCTCGGTTTTGCATTTTCTCTTTCAATTCTATCATCCAATAATTTATTATATAACCTCATAATAGTATCAATTTTAGAATTCATATCCATAAATTGGTTATGTTTTGTAATAGCATCATCCAAATCAGTAGATAATTTTGGTTGTAATGGAATAGCCTGTTTGTACAGGTTGTTAAGCTCTGAGCTAACATTCCCAAGATTATTATGTTGAGATTTTACTTCTTGCATTTTAGAGATAAATATATCAATATCTTGGTGTTCCTTTGATGTTAATCTATTCTGATAATACGTAGATTCTTTTAGCGATTGATTTGTATAGCTGGAACTTTGTGGTAATAAATTGGAGTATGGACTATTTGATTGTGGATCTTGTTGTAAGTATTGCTGTTGACCTGGAACTTGTTGTTGTGTTTGCTGTAGTTTTTGCGCAGCAATTCGTTTTTGGTCTTCCATATCTCTTAAGCTCGCGGCAATGGCAGCTTTCATATCATCATCTTCTTCATCAGCAACTGTACTTAATTGTTGTTGTTGTTGTTGTTGTGCTACAGGTTGCGGTGGTGGAACGTAGGCTTGCTGTTGACCGTACGGTTGAGACTCTTGTAAACTTAATTCCAACGCACGTTTTAAATCATCATCTTCTTCATCACTGTCGTATTGGGCTCTGGCTCTTGAAACATTCTTTTGATGATTTGATCTTCTATTATGCTTACCACCAGGGCCACTATTTTTAGATTCAATCTCATCATAACAATTGTCACAGACTCTGACAGGTTCAGTAATACCTAATAATGGCAATGCAATTGTTTTTGAGCTATGTGTTTGGCAAAAGACACCACCACAGTTTCTACAATGATGTTTTCTGTTAATCATTGAAAATGCAGTTGAACAAATCATACAAGCATCAGAATCCTCCCATTCAGGAGGAGCACTTGAGTCGAATAAAGTTGATGTAATTATAGTGCCAATTGGGGGAAAATCATATCCTTCATCTTTCAAGTGGTTATAAGAAGTAACCACGTATTTAAATTGAAAGTTATCCTTGAAAGCAATGGCCCAACTTTGGATCAAATCCAATGCCAAATCTCTAACATCAGCAGAAGTCTTATCATTGTGAACAATTGAAATAATGGAATCAATGAATTCTCTGCTAGAGATTTCTATTATAAAATGATTACCTCCATTTTTCACGCAAGTATCAATTAGATGAAGGGTAGACATTTGAGTGTTTGGATTCTTTGTGGACGATAATCTCTTTTTAAGACTTCTCATCGCATCCTTTGGATTTACTTGTTTACTTCTGATTAAGTCTGTTATTTCTAAAGAAGTAGCCAAATCATTTTGACCCATTGGAATGGACTCATCAGTAGCCTTCTCTATCTGATCATCAATCTGAAGAGTACTGGAGGAGAACCAAGACATCTCAGTAACAATGTCAATGAATATTGATTGTAGTTAGGCGTGTATATCAAAAGGGGGGCAAACCTTTAGTAGTGATAGTACTAGTTTATCACCAGTCAAAAAAATTCTTAAACAAGTTCTAGACGGGTAAGTATAAGATGTCCAGGTTTGATATGTCCTTTTAGACTTCTTGATGTGTTTATATATTTTCCCGATTCAGCAAAAGGTAAACAATATTTGCATAGTACATCTCAAATTTTTAATTATTATCTCTCTTTCTCATAACAAAATAAACATAACAAAAAACTCTTGAATACACTTATCTAACTCAACCATAGTCTAGTCATCAATCTAACTTTGGAATACAATGGCTGCTGCTGCTTCAGGTAATTCATATTTCATGAACAATTTTTGGGTATGTAATTCACTTAAATTCGCAGCAACTGGTAAACAAATAAAGGTAAATAAGAAATCAAAACAATCATACTAACAGCATAGTAAACATTATTATAGGGTCAAGATGATAGAGGAGCGGATGTGTTAATTAATAGAATGCATCAAGGTGCACAATCAATGGAAGAATTATTACATTTCTATAAAGATAGAATCGCCTTGGAAGAAGAATATTCACGTCGTATGAATTCTATATCTAAAAGAAAATGTGGTACTTTTGAAACGGGAAATTTAAAGGATGCATTTGAAGTTTTGAAGATTGAAACTGAGCAAATGTCAAGGTCTCATTTAAACCAATCAAGAAAATTAAATGGTGAATCTTTGTTAAAGTTAGAAGCTTTCTTATCCACTTTTTTGGCAAAATGTAAGCCTATTGAAACAACCATTGAAAATATTAAAAAGAATAAAAATCATTTGGAGATACAAGTTAATAGATTAAAAGGGAAATATTTTAATGAAGTTATTAAGTTAAATACTTGTATTGCTCAAGAGAGTTTATTATTAGGTAAAGAAGCTGATAAAAATAGAGATAAAATATTTAAATTAGAGCAAAGTGTGGGTCAGTATAGATCCGAATATCAATTTGCTTGCACTAAATCAGAAGAGACTAATAAGCTTTGGATTGAAGAATGGCAAAAATCCTGTGTTAAACTACAGGATTTAGAGGTTGAAAGAATTGAGTTCATGATTTCAAATCTTTGGGATTATTCAAATAGTGTATCTACAAGTTGTGTTACAGATGATGCAGCCAGTGAGAATATCAGAGGATCTTTAGAACATTGTGACCCAATTGGTGAAATTCAATGTTTTGTTCAAAAATTTGGAACTGGTACTGAAATTTATTCAACACCAAGATTTGTTGATTATGCTAATGGTGACAATGATAATAAGCTACCTTCACAACATATTTTGAATAATTATGAAAAGCCAAATTCGACTGCATATAAGAACTTTGGTTTGAATACCCAAATACGAAACATGAATGTTCCAAGTGATCAATCATCACAACAAGTTTACAATAGAAATGATAGTATAAACAATCACCATCCAGACGTCATTGAAATACTAGATGATGATGATCATACATCAAATGCTACAACTAAAAAAATGCCGTTGAGAAGACCACCCTCAGACCATGCACATACATTAGTTTCGCGACCATCTTCGGCTTCCACATCATCAGGCTCTGGTTCTGGTTCTGGTTCTGGTTCTGCTATGTCACACCATTTAAGAAGAGAAGAGAGTGCTTATTCAAATCCTACATCAATTTCAAGTTTTAATGAGAGTTTCGATGATCAAATGAGAGTATCAAAATCTTGGAATTCCCCATTAAGAAGGAGATCAAGAAATTCACAAGCTATTGAAAACTGGAACATACAAAATAATATTAATAATACAGATTCAAATGCTAATACTCTGTTCAACCAATCTATGGGATCAAGAAAATCATTTATTTTGGACACATCTAAACCAAAACAGGAAGAAGTTGCCATCTCATCAAATCTCGATCCTTTGAGGGCTACTTTAGAAGATTTAAAGAATGGTGGTAATGGTGATATGAGTAGAGTTAAGGAGATGAGAAGAAAGTCTACCATAGGGGAAGTATTTAGCCATAATCAGCAAGTATTGTCTCCACAAATATCACAATCACATTCAACAACACCTACAGTACTTGAGAATAGTAATAATAGCAAAAATCTCAATTTGAGAACTTCAGTAAGCAGAGGAATGAGGCCAAAATCAATGATTGATGTTATAGATTATGGTAGAAATGTTTCAAATGATTCAAATGGTTCAAATTTGAGTTTCTTAACAACAACCACTAATAATACCAAAATAAATACTACTACAAATGAAAATAACGCAATTGCTGATATGAACTCTAATCTGAAGAACTTAAGCATTAATTCTACAATCAACAATAACTCAAATAGCGCTAAATCTAAGCGTTCATCATTTCATGCAGGTATGAGATCTCAAAGTAGGTCTTCAATAAACCTAACATGTAAGCTAGCGCCAAACGGTTTGCCATTGTTATCTAGACAAGGCCAAAGAGTACTGAAACATGTTAAGGCTTTATACGATTTCAGGGCAACAATTGATGAAGAATTATCGTTTAAACAAAATGATATGCTGAATGTTATACATATGCTGGACGACGGTTGGTGGATGTGTGAAAGGGTTGATGATGGTACTACTGGTTTGGCACCATACAACTATTTGCAAAAAATATAAGTTTCTACCTACTATATTATATTTTTCTATAATTGTAAAATATATATGTTTACCCCGGCTCAATCTCGGAGAACAATCTTTACATAAGAAGCGAGGTATTCCCACTTTTATTTAGAACTCATTATAATATACAAGAAAACATCAAAATATTCATCCACCCTGTATACAAAGGTATATTACATGGAGGTTGTACCAAAAATTTAATTTATTCAATACTATCACGCTTACACTAGTACAACTATATCTCAAAATCTACAACTTCTACAATCTTTTTCAACCATGACTACTCAGTTATCCTCAGCTCCCCAACAGAAGCTTTCATTTACGTTCGAAATTGTTGTAGCTAGTAAGGATTTATACTTCTACTGATGACACACTTGCTCACATTGATGGTCCATTAGAAGGCTTTGTTAAGGATACACAAGTTAATTCACAGATATTATCTGCTCCAATTCGTATATTTGGAATACTAGGTGCTGAAACACATTGGGTACTACAATGGATCAGACGAATTCCTCGCGAACTATATGATGTTCTCTTAATTTACGCAGTCTCACAGTGGATTTATGACGAGTTGAGGATGCTATACCATAAATTGTTTAGAACATCACATACCAGTTCGAGTAAATCGGTTCACGAACCACCAATCGTACACATTACCAGCAATGTCTACACCACAGAACCTACCACCGAGTCAACAAGAAATGTCCATCCTTCAGCGGGTTGTTTTCATATTAGTCAAGCTTTAGCTTATTGTGAAAATAACCGAGAAATTACACAGGAATCATTATTAGAAATCATAAATCAAATTGAGACACCAGAAGCAGTTTCAGACATAGAAAGTAGTGTTGAGGACACAAGTGACACATCTTCAGCCCAAAACAACGACGGAGAAACAACTTCTGTCACCCATAATATAGAAGAACAAACACCTTCAGTCGCAGATACCATAGAAGAGCGAACACCTTCTTCACTTTCACTCACCGATTTTCCAGTAGACAAATCAAACTGCACACCTGCAATCTCAAACATCATCTCAACTTCTAGACCTACGTATTATTATATGCCTAAATTTAATTGGGCTAACACATGGCAGGATAAGGAAAACTTGTTGAAATCTATAATCAAGACGGTCCAAGACAAACCATTTGTCATTTCATTGCTACTAGATACAATTTGTCGCGCATCACAAACTGAATGCTCATTATTATTGGACTTAAATTCCAACATGGACAACATTAAGAATGTCCATGATTTGAAAGTACTAATCCTTTCTCATAAAACCCCACCAGAAATATTGCACTCTAAATACCAAGAGGCAGGACATTCATTCTTGACCCCTTCAATTGTTCTAACTCCTTCAGAGTTAAAAAAAACTCTACACAAGATGGCTGTCGCATACTCTTTATCCTTACTTGATAAATTGTATAAAGATGATAATATAGATATAACCGCTGTTTGGCGTGTGTTCGCTGTTCATGGTTGTTTCCGAAGATTGAAACACAAAGCAGAACTTATTACTATGATAGGTCAATATTCGGATTTCAATGAATTTGCTTTGACATTACTCAAAGATCCCAATTTGCGAAAATATTGTCATAAAGCAGACAAGAAGTCCACCACGACACGCTAAAAACAAGTCATCCAAAGGAAATCAAAAGAAGTTATCTTAAACAAAAGATGCAACTCCGATTATACAACAACCTCAATCGCCACCAGATTAGGTTGCAAATAAACAACAAACAGCGCCAGAAGCTCCAGATGTTACCATAGCTAACCCAATTTCCACGGCAGAAACAACACATGCTACACTTTGCCACACTCAAGAAGTATTCCCATTTAGAGGTCAAATTTCAACAACTGTTAACATAGAATTTCCCAACAAAGCATGCATTTTGGGATCAGGATCTGATCGTTCTTTCATATCAATGAATAATCTACAACAAATAGATGCTATGATAATTGAAGAACCAATTCCACTTACTTTAATGTCAGTCTGACTCCATCCATTTTACAGATACAGCGGCAAAATCATCAGAAAATGACGCTGACTTTATAGTTAAAACCAAATTAATTCAATTGGTATTAACAGACATTTGCTCCCCATGAAAAACTCCTTTGAATAGCTCCTTTGACTACCGTCAAGGCTAAATTTTTGCTTATATAATTAGTCAACCGAGATTGAGTGGAGGTAAACATCTAAGTCATCTATATGTTACAACAATATACATGTTTTATGTCTTTGGGCTCTTCAGCGCCAGCCAATTGAAGGTAGTGAGATCGTACGAAAGATTTGTTTTCTGTCTTTATAGATTAGGTCTTTAATCAATTATTCAATTGTACATAAACAGCATCGTCTTTCTTTAGGAATAAATATAGTACTACATATTACCGATCTTGGGTGGCCCTCCCAAGTTTATTAGCTAATGATGTAGTAATAAATTTTATCCATTTCCGAGGGTATTGGATGGATGTTCCAGTATTTAAATTTTATGGATATTGAATGTTCTGGTTTGATTAACAATAATTATCCAAAGTTGATAAAAACACTGTTTCAATGGGTTGATTATGATCATAAGTAGCTTCAAAAAGTCTTAAAATACATTTATTTAACTGTATATGAAATTTTTGTTAAAATTTAAAGAAATACTATTAATAAGTTTCAAAAAAAAAATTTATATACTCTAATCTAAATTTTTTGAAAATTTATAACTAATACTAAAACATCGATATACAGTAATTATTAGTTAGCATAGGTATATAGATTATATAAGTTATCAATTAAAATTACATTGATCAGAATATCTAATAGTTTAATTAAATTGGGATATCATACCTGTGCACTAAATATTTGTCACGTGCAAATGGTTCTATGCTCCTAAATGCTTTTTTTTTGATTTATACTTAGAGAAGAAAATCCCGTGCACCCTGACATTATCTTTATTTGATTATAATACTGCAATATTTAAAACTCATACTTAATATTGTTCTTAGTAGACAAGTATCATGGGACCATGGTAAGCTCTAGCCAGTCAGGATTCAATAAAGATATATCATAGGAAAATATTTATAAATTTGCATGTGAAATAATGAAATAAAATTACTGTGTTTTGTAAATTATTACTGGCGCCTATCATTGGTAATCCCCATGTTTCTACACGTGTAAATACAGTTAAGTAAAGCTCCAAAATTATTAAACGCCAAATTTCAAAGTAAACATGATCGAACCATGAACGTGTCTTCTCACTGGTTAATATTTCAAATGTTATTTAAGGCCATGATATTTCCCACTGATACCAACTTGGTCAATATAACAAGTAATTGATTTGAACTTGGTCGTTATAACATTCTTCAACTAGTGTTAACAATAATCAATAATGTCAACAAAACTTGATCTCTTTATTAATCAAGTCTTTCTATTACAAGATGACTTGAAATTCCATATTGTCAATAATTGGAAACAACTTATATTACCTGCTATTGCTTTGATTCTTTTATCAATGATTATAAGCGAAAGATTTATTAAGTTAAACTCTTTTATCATCTTTATCTGGGCCTGTTTCTTTAAACCATTTATTCCAAAAAGAGGCTCAAAAGATAAATCTGATAACCATCATCAAAATAACTTAGAAGGATTTTATAAATCTCAAGCTAAATTTTATGATACAACTCGTGAAATATTATTACAAGGTAGAAATGAAGCCCTTAAGTTGGCATTTACTCATGTTAAATCAAGTATAAGTCCAAATCTTAAAGGTAACAATGCTAAATCAAAAAAAATGGTTTGGGTTGATATTGGAGGTGGTACTGGTTTGAACATTGAAAAGATGGATAAGATCTATAACATTGCAGAGAACTTTGAAAAGATCTTTTTAATTGATCTATCTCCATCTTTATGTAAGATTGCTTTAGAAAGATCACAAAGAAATAATTGGAAAAACGTTGAAATAATCTGTGGTGATGCTTGCTATTTTGAAATCCCATATAAAAATGTTGATTTAATTACTTTCTCCTACTCTTTGTCTATGATTCCATTATATCATTCTGCTATTGATCATGCTGAGCGTTTATTAAACCCAGATACTGGTATTATTTGTTGTATTGATTTTGGTGTTCAATCAGAATTTAATTCAATTGGTAAGATAAATACATTAGGTGGTTCAGTTAATCGTAACATTCCATGGCTATATAGAACATTTTGGAGAATTTGGTTTGAATGTGATCATGTCATTTTAGATCCTTCTAGAAGAGAGTACTTAGAGTATAAGTTTGGTACTGTTAAATCTGTCAATAGTTACAATAAAACCTTGGGTAAGATTCCATATTATATTTGGATTGGTGTAAACAAGAAGTATGACTCTCAATTGATTTATAGAATGAATTCTTTAGCCACTGAATCCCCTTACTTAGCTCCATATGGTACTAATAATAATGATCATGAAGAGGAATTTCCAGTAAGTAAAGCTCTTGAAGCTGCTTTAGAAAACTCCAAATTAAGTTTACCATATCCTTCATTATTTTATCAAAAGAAAGTTTGGAGAGTTTACTATGATGAAATGAATGAAGCCTATGAATGTTTTAAAAATCAATATATTTATTCATTTACTTGGGAAGATCCTAGAGAAGATGCTAAATTATTAAACATCAATAAGGATGATGTTCTATTATGTATTACTAGTGCCGGTGATAACATTCTATCTTATGCTTCATTAGGTGTAAATGCTCCTAGAAGAATTCATGGTGTTGATTTAAATCCTTGTCAAGGTCATTTGGTTGAATTGAAATTAGCTGCTTTATCAACTTTATCATATGAAGATGTTTGGAAAATGTTTGGTGATGGTAAGATTGATAACTTTAAGGATATATTAATCAACAAATTATCACCATATTTATCATCAAATGCTTTACAATATTGGTTAGTCAATGGTGAAAAAACATTTGGTCTTAATGAAGCTGGTCTTTATGATACTGGTTCAACTAGATGGGCCTTAAGATTGGCTAGATATCTTTTTAAGTTAACTGGTTTAACTTCAAGGGTCAAAGAATTATGCAACACTAAGAATATCAAAGATCAAAAGGCAATCTGGGATAAGTCAATCAAACCAATTCTTTACAGTTTTTTGATTGGTAAGATATTTGTTGGTAATCCCATCTTTTTATGGAAAGCGCTTGGTGTTCCATCAAACCAAGCTGCAATGATTGATTCATCTATTTTACAATACATTATTGATACACTAGATCCAGTTATTGGTAATTCATTATTATCCAATGATAACTATTTTTACTATTTATGTCTAAATGGCCATTATTTGACTAATAACTGCCCTGATTATTTAACCAAGAGAGGTTATAATAGTTTATCAAGAGAGAATGCTAATGCTTTGGAAGGGATAAGATTACATACTGATTTCCTAACCAATGTCTTAAAGAAAATTGTTAAAAAAACAATATCTGTTGCTATTATTATGGATCATATGGATTGGTTTGACCCTACTTCAAAAGAAGTTGATGAAGAGATTGATGTCTTATACAATGCTCTAAGAGATGGTGGTAGAGTCATGTTGAGAAGTGCTGCTTTAAAACCATGGTACATTTCCAACTTTGAAAAGAGAGGATTTACTTGTAAGGCTGGTGCTGTTAGACACTCAGGTACTATGATTGATAGAGTTAATATGTATGCTAGTACCTGGATTTGTACCAAGAATATCTCAATTAATAATGAAGGCTACAAGAGTCGTCAAATGAGTTTTATCGAGCTATAAATAACCTTATAGAGTAGGCTAGTATTATATATATACATATACTATGTACTAGTATCTAATACCAAATAGAGATTAAACTGCAATCAGTACCACCAGTAAAATAACCTTATAGAGTAGGCTAGTATTATATATATACATATACTATGTACTAGTATCTAATACCAAATAGAGATTAAACTGCAATCAGTACCACCAGTAGTACTTCCTCACAAATTTCTATAAACATTTCTTCTAATTGGTTTACAAAAAAGTTCTCTCCATATCATCATCTTTTTTTTTTTTTGTTATGGCCATCAATGGGCCAGTGGTACATCTGGACACCTTCAAAAGCTGGGGTTGAATGAAATATGGCAAAATGGAGAAAACAGACACAAAACTGGCTTAAAATTCAGTTAAAGTAGTAAAACTTCGAGGAATATAATTAAAACATCAAGTAACATGTGATAGTACTATCATGTATTATTCAGATGGAATATAGCTCTTTTTTTTACAAGCTTTGTCTTCTCCAGGAGAAATTAAACGTTTCTGTTTGTGCTGGGAAAAAAGAAATTTGGCGGTGAATTTTTGGTGATGACTCAGTTTTAAAGTTTTGAAATTATGACGAACAATCAAACAGAAAGTTTTTCAATAAGTAAAGAAAACGTTTATAAACAATGATTTGGCTCTTTAATTATTGATTAATAGTTTATGGTACTCTGTATACTCTAACATTTGGTAAAATATTCCGCACAGCTCAGGACTGATATTACTTATTCAATGATTCTCAACAATACTGAATTGAAAAGCACTGTAAACTATACTCAGGCCTTTTCAGAGAACTCTTCCAAAATAAATATAAAAACGAGAGATGTTTGGTGTGTATTTATGGTTGGACTACCTGCCAGTGGTAAATCAACATTTTGCAATAACTTGATCCATTACATAAGCTCTTTAACTAATTACAAGATTGATAGCTTCAATGCTGGTAATATTAGAAGACATATAACGACAGACTTTAACTTTACAAATACAAATTTTAGAGAACAAATCGCCAATATGACAATGACACAGCTATTAAATTCAACTATTTCAGAAAATTTAGACATTACAATCTTTGATGCAACGAATTCAACAATACAGAGGAGAAAGAGAATGATTAATCAAGTCAGAGACTTTAATAAAATACAAAATATAGTAAATATCAGAACGTTAGTGGTAAATATTAATGTATTTGATGATTTATACATGTTCAAATTTAATATTATAAATAAGGCCAGAACAAGTCCCGATTATAAGACTTGTGATCAGATGAATGCTATCAAAGATTTTACAGAAAGGTTTTACATATATCTCAACGAGTTTCAACCAATCAAACCATTCGAATTGGAAGAATTAGATGTTGAACTATTTTTAAAGATTGATAACTTGAAGAGTTTTGATCTATATCAAGATATTGATAGTAAGGAATGCCCTGTAAAGAGTATGTTACTTCAATTTATTGAATTCTACAGAAAAAACATTGCAAGACAATATGTTGATGATGTTGAACGTTACTATCGTTATGGTTGATTATCAGACATTTCTTATTTATTACATTATAGATTATATCCAATTTATTTCAATGCCAAAATTTTAATGACTTATGAGTTAATGCCCCCATCCTATTCTTTGCCAATGATAATTTATACTATTATCATATTAAATTAATAATAAAATAATAAATTTACACTCAAAAAACAGAATATAAAGTCGTAGTTTGTAACTATAATCATATTTAATTCCATAATTTTCTGATCAAGTGGGGACTGAGGCTCTATCAGAAATTAAATGCACTTATAAATTTTTTCTTCAAAAAGCACTCAAGGATTATTCACAAAGATCTAATTATAAGAACATATAGTATTAATACATTAAACTGAGAATATAACCCTAAAATATAAATCATGAAATGATATAAGTAATCTGGTTTTTTTTTCCTTTTATACTCAGGTAATTTCAATACTATTACTCAATATTATCTAGCAAAAAAAATAGTATTTTAATTATGTCAGGAAAAGTACAAAACGCTACAGCTATAAGATCCTGCAAGTCCAATGATTCTGCAGAATCAATCAACTCAAGCAGCACTCAAGAATCTCAAACTGAATCTCCTACTATAGACTTCAACCTATAAAAAAATTTAGTTTTCCCAATTTTAAAGTGTATCTCAATCGCATTTTCTGGATTTATTTTTGGATGGGATATTGGTACTATTGGTGGTATCACTAACATGAAGTCTTTCTATGAAAACTTGGGTGATATTATTAGTGAAGATGGTACTAGGTCGTTTCATAGAATGGTCGTTGGTTTGATAATTTCTTGTTTCTCAATTGGTTGCCTATTTGGTGGATTTGGCTTAAGCGCTATTAGTGATAAATTTGGTAGAAAGAGTGGAATTGCAACATCAGTTGTCGTTTTTGCAGTTGGAATTATCATACAAATGTTTGCAGCTTTGTCTAACAAATGGTATCAGATTCTTATCGGCAGAGTTGTAAGCGGGTTTGACGTTGGTGGTATGGTTTGCGTTGGTCCAATGTTCATAAGTGAATCTTCCCCTTTCAAAATTAGAGGCGCAATGGTTGTCTGCTTTCAGCTTTTATTAACTGTTGGTATCTTTGTGGGCAACTTGACAAATTATTTATCTAAGATTTTTCATGAAAATAGCCAATCTGAATGGTTAATTCCATTGGGTCTTAGTTTTGTTTGGTGTTCATTTAACCTTGGAGGGTTGCTCTTTATCCCTGAATCAGCCACTTATTTAGTTGAAAAAGGTAATATTGAAGAAGCTCAGCGCTCACTAGGTTTGATGAATAATATTGATCCAACTTCTCCCGTTGTTGTTAATGAAATCAATAGATTAAAATTAGCTTCAGAAGCTGTCAAGCTTGAAGTTGGTGAATTGTCTTTTTTACAAAGTCTCAGGGAGTGTTTCACTGGTCAGCCAAAATTAGGATGGAGATTATTTATTGGTTGTTTAGTTATGCTCTTTCAACAATTTACTGGTATTACCTACTTCTTTTATTATGGTACTTCATTGTTTAATTCAGTCGGACTGGAAGATTCATACCGAACCGCTATGATTCTTTCTGCTGTTAATCTTGCAGCTACTATTCCAGGTGTGTACTTGGTCGAAAAGTTTGGTAGAAAGTTCTGTTTACTAGTTGGCTCTGTTGCCATGTTCATGTGTATGGTTACATACGCATCATTAGGAGCTTTTGCAATTGAAAAAAATGGAGTTGGCTCTGTCATGATCTTGTTTACTTGTTTGTTCATTGTTGGGTTTGCTTGCACTTCTGGCCCAGTTTCTTTTGTAGTTGTGAGTGAATTATATCCAATTAGAGTTAAAGGTTTGGCTATGTCATTTGCTACTGCGGTAAATTGGATTGCCAATTTTTTGATTTCTTTACTAACCCCTCTGATCACTGAAAAGATTGGTTTTAAGTTTGGATATGTCTTTTCTGGTTGTTTGTTGCTTTCCATCTTTTTCTTTGCATTTTTAGTCCCAGAAACTAAAGGCTTAACAATTGAAGATCTTGATGATTACTATTCAAATTTTAACATGAAGAATTCTTCTAGCGAAGTCTCTGAAGTCTGATAAAACTGAAACTCTACTGAATCAATTCTATTTGGTAGATCATCTTTATATCAGCTACTACTTTAATTTTCTATCAATACATCAATATATTTTTTTCCATTTTCTTTTAATTACTATTCAATTTAGTATTTTATTTATGTACTCTCTAAATGATACTTATAACTATTGTTGAATAATGAGTTATGATTCCCCTTTCCAAATCGAACTTAAATTCATAAACTAACCCCCTATATCAATATTTTTGTTCTTGTTAAAAATATATGCGAAAAATCTATTGTAGACCTGGAAGATTATAACTATTTGAATTTGAGCCTGTACCATAGGACATTCTATTGTATCCCGCTGGACCAGAAGAGTCATCATCTAAACCAGGTAGGTTATAGCCATCTCTATTATTATTGTTATGATTATTGCTGCCATTATTTGGAGCACCACGACCAACATTTTCATTTGCAGGAACAACAGCATTGACAGCATTATTAATGGCAAAATACCAAGCGCCTTGTTTATCATCAGTATATGGAGGATCATGGAATGCGTTTGGATCATTTGGTCTTGATCTACACCAAAATCTAGCTGATCTATCAGCACCAGCAGTAGTTAAAATATGACCCATTGGATTATATTCCATGGCATGTATTGCCTTTTCATGGGCATAAGGAATAGTATGATATGGTTTGATATTATCAATTTGGGGAGGTACCGTACTATTTAAACGAAAATGTGATAATGCTCCTTCATAAGTACCAACGGAAAGCATTTCTGAATGAATCGGGTTCCATGAGAAGCTTGAAATGTCAACTTCTGATCTATATAAGAATATATCTTTCATCGTTCTAATATCAAATATTCTCATTGACTTATCTCTTGATATACTGGCAAGTAGATTACCGCCATTAGGTTGGAATCTTGTCTTTGTAATGGTATGCTTGAAACCGTGTAATGTTGAAATACATGTGTTTGATCTTGGGTCCCATAGCTTTATTAGATTATCTTTGGAACCACTGACAATTAAACCTAATGTTGAATGCCAATCGGCCGATTTAACATCCCAGTTATGTCCCTTTAATACACTTTCCTCTTTACTATTACTAAAGTTCCAAATCTTCAATGAACTATCATCACTTGCGGTAACAAACTTTGAATCATTTGGACTGAATGCAATATCTCTAATACCGTTTGTATGTGCTTCTATTATGTTCACATTATTGAAATTTGGTTGCCAAAATTTCAAAACACCTTCTTGATCACCACTTAGTAACCAATCATCATTATGAGAATAGTTCATTGTGAGAATAGCATTATCATGAGCCTGCATGATTGTTTCAAAGTTGAAGGTCATACCATTCCAAAGAGTAAATTCACCGCTATGACTTGCCACCACTAATCTTCTACCCTCTGGGGTCCATTTGATACAATGAATGGCATGCTTAGCTTTATTTGAAGAAAGATGGACAAATTTAGATTGCGTGTCAATTATTGGGCTCTCCTTATATGCTTGTGGTGGTAGTAGATCAATCATATATGATGCTTCAGGCCTTATAGCACCTAACCTTTGTTTCTTATGTCCTAATTTCTTCTTTATGTTCCAACGACCAGTTGGTGCAGAGTGGTCAATAATACGACGATATGATGTGGATCTCTTGGCCTGAGAGGCCAATTGAGTTTCTAAACTTTGATGATAATAACTCATTCAGACCAAGTGTCAGGCTTGAATTACCAAATATTGAGAGATTCTGGATCTGGGGACTAGTAGTTTATTTGTTGAATAAATTTTGCTCTACCAAAAGTAAAAAAAAAATGGGTTCGGGACACACCATACGCTACTACTGCTATTACTTCTACAATACTGTAGATTTTCAATTCGAATAAACATTGGTAACATATTATCATTATTTATTACAATATAATATATATATAATTAAAGAAAAAGACGCAAGGATGCAAGTGAGGGAATTTAGCAGACTAGTTATCATTATTGTTATTGTTAGGCTTAGTCTTCCATTCCAATAGTTTAGCCAATTTATCATTATCACAGGATTTTTGTAAGAACTCATGTTGTAATAATTCAGTTGTACTAGCTCTGTATTTAACATCAACACATAGACAGATACTTAAAAATTTCTTGATCTCTGTCGATAAAGCTTCTGGCTTCTTTAGTTTTGGAGTACCATTAGTAGCGATTAGATATAAAGCCTTCAATGGGTCTTCATTTAAATATGGAGGCTCACCTTCAATCATTTCAATAGTCATAATACCTAATGACCAGACATCAACCTTCTCACCATATTCTTTTACTTTAACAACTTCTGGTGCCATCCAATATGGAGTACCAACCATGGTGGCTCTTTTATTCTTTTGGGCAGTTAATTTGGCACAGAAACCGAAATCAGTTATCTTAACATTACCTCTTAAATCCAATAACACATTGTCTGATTTAATATCCCTATGAATTATATGCTTATTATGTAAAAATTGTAGACCTTTAGCAGTTTCTCTACAGATAGCAGCAATTTGATCCTCTTCTAAACAATTATCATTATTTTCGATAACATCTGTCAAAGAACCACCTTCCATATATTCCATAATTACCCATAATTCTGAAGATCCCTTCAGGAAGGCTTCTAGGAAGTTAACAATATTTTTATGTTGAGAATCCTTCATAACCAAAATTTCGTTATAGATTAATTCCTTTCTTGGTTGATTATTTAAATCCATTTGTTTAATGGCAACTTTTGATCCATTTCTCTTCAATGATCTAGCTAAATAAACCGTACCAGAGGCACCTTGACCAGCCTTTTCTATCATTTGAAAGAATGGAGTTGGATCAACAGTACGAACAACTCTTCTCAGATTATCCATAACTTGCTTATCATTCATTGCAGATATTCTTCTTTCTTCATTTCTCTGCTTAATAGTTTTGAATGGTGCCTTTGTTGGAGTATTATTGTTAGTTAGAGCAGCTTGAGCAGCAGCTTGAGCAGCAGCTTGAGCAGCAACTTGGGCTGGTGATTTTTTCACGACATGTTGCTGTTGCTGTTGCTGAGTACGAGCAGCTTGTTGTAATTGCTGATGTTGTTGCTGTTGTTGCAATTGCTGTTGTTGTTGGTATAGCTGAGGACGATGCTGTGGTTTTAAAGGTTGAGTAGGAGTTGATTTATATGGAGAAGTATATAAATTAGCATTATTATTCTGTTGATTGTACTGTTGAGAAGGATTTTGTAATGGTTGTCTTTGTGGAGTGACATTATACTGTTGAGCAGCTTGTTGTTGCTGTTGAGTTTGTTGAGGTCTATGTTGTGGAGGTCTTGGAGCTTGTCTAACGGGTAAGTCTTTCTTTGGGGTGAATACATGATTAGCTGTAGAAGCTTGCTGTTGTTGTTGTTGTTGTGGCTCTTGATGGTGGTAAGGAAAGTCAGTCTTTGTTGGCGAAGAGATAGGAGTATCTTCTAGATAAGGATTAGGAGCAGCAATATTTCTGTATTCGTCATAAGGACTAGCAGGTTGTGAAGGTTGTTGTTGTAATTGTTGTAATTGTTGTTGTTTCTGGGAAGAAATCTGTAATTTATTTAGAGGAGTTTGGGTCTTAACATTTGGAGAAGGTTGTTGAGAAAGAGAGGAATTTTGAGGAATGGTTATATTCAGATTAGACGACGAATGATGAATTGATGCTGATGCTGTTGATGATGAGCTGTTGAATTGTAGCGGTAGTAAAGGTGGAGGAATAGAAGGTTTTGATGGAGTTATTTCAGTAGAAGGTGTTTGATGTAATTGTTGGTTTGGAATACCAGGAGCCCTTCTCATTGGAGTAATTCCAGTAGATGAAGGCGCAGCAGAATATTGTTGTTGTTGTTGTTGTTGTGGATGATGATGAGAAGAAAAAGGAGTTACTTTTGGAGGAGAAGGGGCCTTTCTTAATGGTGTTGAATAAGGTTTTGTTAAATCATTTACTATTCTATTACTATTATTTTCTTTGTCACTTATATTACTACTTGATGAGGAACCACTTGAGCCATTTGAAAGATTTGATCTATGATAATTTGACATAATTCCTAAGTTTCCATCATCATCTTCTTCATCTTGTTGTAATTGTTGACCTTGATAAAATTCCAATACTTCAATGACAGCAACAGGGTTCTTTTTCCAATCTTCATTAGTAATTTGTGAATGTTCCAGTAATCTTTTCCAATTTTCTGGTAAACCAGTGAAATTACCAGAAGTTGGATCAAAACCAACATGAACTTTATGAGTAAAATTTGTTGGACTTGAAACTGAACCAGTTAATGGACATTTAGCGAAGATTGCATCTAACCAACCATATAAATCATTATCAGTTTTTAAAGAGATAAATAAAGATTTCTTTTCACTTGAATCTTTTTTGATTAATTCAAAGCAAAAAGGTCTCAATTGAACTCTTGATAAATTTAGAATTGAATTTAAAGAAATTTTGATCCAAATTTCATCTTTTGAATCATTTTTATAAAACGTTATTGTTGAATCATTTAAAACTAAATATCTTTTAGGCCATCTAAATGACATTAAACCTTCATCTCTAACTTGCACCCAACCTTGACGTCTAATCAATTTGGAAGTTGAGTTTAATGAGGTTGTTGGATTTGAAATGATACCAAAATTAGCAATAGGAGGTTTTGGAGCAGGGCCTAGGTTTGAGAATTCATCTTGTTCTCTACCTCTATAAAGTGTGGTGGACATTATAACTATCTAATTTGTGATTTTGATTTGGAAATGCCTATATAGAGGTTTTTAGTTGTTGATGAGTAATTGATAATTAGTAATAGGTAATTGGTGATTGGTAATTGCAAATGTGTTTTGGAGTTTATATTAGTGCTTAAATCTAAGAGTATGTAATGGGGTTTATATTAGTGCCTATATGTCAGAATCTAATAGTGATATATATGTTGTTTGAAAGTAGCAGGTTGAAAAGAGTACTATTAAGGGATATAATTTTAACAATAAGATCAATATCAGCTTTCTATATGTTTAATTATAGTAGTAGAGTAAGAGATGATTTGAGGGGGCAGTTCGGCAACCAAGCTAGATTAGAACAAAGCAAATCAAAGCAAATCAAAGCAAAGCAAGGCAGAGAATAGAAGAGTCTGAATGCTTAAAATAAGTATGTATAATCAGATCTTTATAAAAAGAATAAAGGCCTATGAGTAGATATCTATTCTTTAGAACTGAGGTGAAATATAAATTTTGGTGTGTCTTTTGTGAAAGGTTTGTTGTATTTTCTGAAACAATTTTTATTTACTTTTTTGTTTTAAAGGTTTCAGAATGTGACGAAATATTAATTTGGCGTTTACTGTTGGCAGTAACTAATATGTATCTTGTTATGGGATCTGAGATATTCTGAGTATTGATACTATTGTTTTAGCAGTGTGCCAGTAGTGTGACAGTGTATGTGTACGTTCAAGTGGAAAGTTGGTAGTAGGCAAATATTTATTGAGAAGAGTTGTAGTTTGTAGAGCTAATTTCCATAATTTCCTAATTGGGACAGTAATTATTTTTTTAATTTGATTTGACGCGTTTAATTTTTTTTTTTGTTAGCTAAAGGGTGGTAACTGGAAGGCACGATAATGTACCTATAATTAAATGTTGCACTACCTACTATTTAACGTGTCCTTCTGAATATAGTATTTAGTATTTTATTAAATAGTTAGTAGTTAGTAGTATAGTGCGCTAATCCCGTAAATAATTAATTGAATAGTAAATTAGAGCAAATTGGTCACGTGATCAGAAAGATATACTTACTGGTAACGGTAGTACAAGTAGTAGTAAAAGAATACAACTCTTTAGTGTAAAATATATATTGTACATGTTAGTCAATTGTTATATATATATATATATCAATATCTAATATACTATTATTAAGCATAATCAGCCCATTGATGTAAGCTGTTGTTGTCTATATTGCTTGACTGAAAGAACCTCTTGTACGACGAGTCATCATTGATTCAGTATCAGTTGGATCATATTCATCATTATCATCCACATCCTCTTCTGTAATTTCTGTCCAATATGAATAACTTAAAATACCAAATCCAATAACTACTAATAAATCACCTGCTAATTGATTCAAGCTAATCTTAATACCAAATAATAAATATTCAATAATACCAACAAATAGAATGGTAATTAATGAACTAACAGATGATAAAACTGGTGAAGTTAATGACATCAATGCTAAAAATGATAATGAAAAGGTTAAATTTGATAATAATGAACAAAGAATAATTAATAAAGTATATGGATCTGTAATTAGATGAAATTTACTTATATTTAAAAAATCAACAATAATAATAACAATCCAAAATGTTGATAATGTAATTAATCCCATTATTGATGCACAAAAATTTGAAAATGCAACTAATCTCTTAGATGAAACTGAATTTATTGGTGGACATACCAATTTTTTATAAAGAACTTCATAGAGACCATATAGGATTGCACCAATTGAAATTATAATATCTCCCCAAATTCGATCAGGAAATCCCTCTGATTCATTATTCATACTTGCATTACTTTTACTATTGTTATTACCACCATATGCTACAAAGAATACACCAACAATAGCAATCAATACACTTGATAATTTTAAAAATGTAAATTTTTCTCTTAAGATTGGTATTGCAAAGCAGAGTGCAGTAAATGCAGAACAGTTATAAATTGCAGTAATATCAGAAGCAGGTGATTTTGTCATTGCAATATACCAAGTACAACCTGCAAATGTTAATAATATAGTAATTAGGAATAATTTTTTAAATATATCTCTAATTGATGGACTTCTAATAAATTTTATAAAATCAATGTCTTGTTCAATTAATTTTTGATAAGTTTCATTTTCAAATGTTTGACCTTGAATGATAACTGAAGTTTTATGAATATTTTTATGTTGATTCTTGATACTATTATTAAAATCATAAAAGATTCTATTAATACTAAATGGATTTTTATCATGTCTCTTACATCTTTTGATATGTTTAACAGTACAAACACTTAATACTTGAATAGGCCAAATCATCCACCATGAACCATGTGTCATTAATAGTAATAAATATGGTTGATTAAATCCCAATGAATTATAAAGATATGAAGTTAATTCAGTTTGAGAAACAAAGGTAGTTATTGAAAGTAAGAATAAAAATATTACAACTATTATCTTTTGAGTTGATTTGCCTAAATGATCTTGATCTATATTATTATTGGTTAAAGTATTAGAGGTTATAGGTTGTATTCTTGATAAAAGATTACCATTATTTAAAGATTGTCCTTTTAGTTTTGGTATTGGAATTGTTGCACTGTTATCAAGAGTAGGTCTTCTACTTCTACTTATACTACTTCTTGGGGATTGTGATTTGGTGGGTGTTGTAGTTGAAGATAAAGATGAAACTTTATCCATAGAATTATTATTATCATTATTATTATTATTTAATTTTTTCGAAATTTGAAAATATCCATCAGTGGTAGAATAACCATTAGAATCCTGAATCAAAGGGGAATGAATATCAGGTTCATTCATATTATCAATAGTTGATTGTTGATCCAATAAAGGATGTTGATCTTCAGAAGTTTTATCAGCAGTATTAATAACACCTAGATTTATGTCTGAGTCTGAATATGAATATGATTGTGAATATGGATAGGAATCTCCAGATTGTGATTGATCAAGTGCTTTATCAACAGCAACAGCTTTGTCACCTACTTCTATTGTTCTATCAAATTGCGAATTAGCTGTTGTTGTCATTTTTTAGATAAAAAGGGGAAGCCTCTATTTATTACTGTTCCACGTATCAGTTATGTAGTAACTGAAAGCGAGAGAAACAAAATTCCTGTTCAATTAAGGAACGAATGAAGGAGGTTTGGATGTTGATGTGTCTATTTAGTTCACAGTAAACACAGCGAAAAGACTGTCTTAAAAGCTTAAGTGTCAGTAGGATGAAGCTATTAGACATTATATATTTATTATGAGAGGTTTATGGCCTTTATTCAAATGAACTAAACATCAAGCTAATTGAACTTTAGGTATCGCTGTCAGTTATTTTGTTCTTATTGTCACAATATACACTTCACTATTTATTCATGGCAGTGAAATACTGAAATTTAATCCAGAAGATTAAATGAATTTGATTTGAAGCAGGAATATCTATACTTTCTGTGATCAAACAAAGATAGTAAATGGCTTACTGGGTCGTTATATAATCACTTGTTGCCCTGTTCTTCTATCAATAATTTTATCAAAGTATGATTTTGGAATAAATCCACAGTTATTACCTTCACTTAGATAGACATTATTTATACTCTTATATATTATGATATTATCTGTATTATCGTTTTGAAGTTTGTGGATATCAATGTAGATGAGAATGGATGAAGAACCTCGTAGACCAGTGACTTCATTAGAAAAATCATCATTTGTCAATATAGACGTCATATGAATATGATTTCTATTCATTTTGGAGAGACCTCCTGAATTTAGTATTAAAGATAAATTTTTAACAGTGGTACCATGAATCAATTGTATTGGAAGTTCATTTGGAGAAAGTTTGATTAGATTGTCATTTGTTATGGATTTTAAACTATGACCTTGAGTAGCACAGATGTATTCTTCACCTGAATTATCTGTTTTAATTTCAAATCTTTTCTTATTATTGTTGTCAACAACTCTATGGATATCCTCTACAGTAGCCTTATGTGTCTTTAATCTATTATTGGATAAAATTGATGTTAGCTTAACATAGCCTTCGTTATCAATATTTAACTTTTCCTTTACAGCACCATGACGAAGCAAATAACTCAATGACTTTGAGATCATCACATCCCTCTTCTCTTTAATAATTTCAGTACTACTGGACATGTTTCTACTCTTCTGTTTAAGCTTATATTCAGTATTCAAGCAGAACTACAACTATTCATTACTATCAACCACAGTTAAATAGCACTTATAGTAATCAATACTACTTACTATACTATATACTAGGTAGTAGTAGAGAGACGTAAATCTAAAAAAAAAAAAAAAAACAATATGAAAAAAAAAAAGTGTCCTCCAATCTTCTGACTCTTAGAGTTGAAGCTTTTTTAAAAAAATCAGTTCAATAACGACTACTAGCTGTGACTATTGTATTCATCATGTATCGCCTAGGTGCACAGGGAAAGGCTGTCCAGAAACAGTTGCAAGGACAGTATCAAAATAACAATAATAATGCTGTTACTGGGGGGACCTATATTGACTACGAGGGATCCACTGATAAGGATCAAAAAGATGTAGAAATATTACTTCAGTTATTATCATCTAATGATCGTAATAACATTACTCAGTTACAACTATTATCATATTTTGCTAACAATATTCCAAGAGTTAAGAACCAAAATAATTTAAACCTTTTAATATTGGCTTTTTTACAAAATAAAATTATATTTAATCAAAATGATTCATTTGATAAACTTTATTTAATAATTGAAGCAATTAAACAAACCTTTGATTCAAAAATCAAAATTTCTCATCCATCATTACCATTACATGAGTTCTTTCATACATTTTCTTCAATCATATTTGAATCTTCAATTGTGGATTCCTGGATTAAATCTTCAGTATTAACTGGTATATTGTTATCAAAATCAGAATTCGATATTTATTATAACATTGTGGAACATAAAAATTATTTCTTAAAGCTTTATAATTCAATCCTACTGTTTAATAACGATGCTATATTAAATGTATTATCCTATCCTTGCTCCTTTCAGATAAGCTCTTTAGCTATGATTGAATATGCATGTTCATTACCCTTCTATACCACTCAACAAAAAAAATTGTTAAATAATAATGTTATACTGGGTTTAACAACTGATTTAATATTTAAATCAGATTATGGTATAAATTCAAGTAAATTAACCATTAATACTATTGAATATTTAAATTCACCAGTAATAAAACATTTGAATAGACTATCATTATTGATTGAATCAGTCTTAACAATCCAACCTTCAAATAATAAATATCAAATTTCTTTTGAGTCCTTAAATCATTCGTTAGATATTATTGTTAAGACATGCTCTCAATTATACTACACTAAAAATTTTAACAATGAGAATCATAATCATTCAAAAGATCAATCATTCTGGGATCAATTGAAAAATATTTTTTTCAGTATTGTTGTCATATTGAAAGGTATCATTAATTATACTTTAACTAATAACAATCTTCTAGTTGAACAAATGTCTTTAATATTTCAAAAAAATTTGATATCTTTATTCTTCACCAATTTTATAGTTGAAAACATTGGATCAGGTGGATTTCAAATCTATAATTTTATATTATTCAACTCAATTGATGGAATCATTCAATATTCTAGAAAAGAATCTGAACAATTAGGTAAATTTTTCATTAATAATTTCACAATATTATTAGATAATCAATTTGAATCAAGTAAAATTTTATTTACTTTAACCTATTTTGAACAATTATCAAATCATTGTTCTGATTCATATTATGAATCAACGATTAATCCTTTAGTTACCAAATTATCAAATCCAAATTTAAGTTTTCTAACTCCAAATAATTTCAAAGTTCAAAGAGCAATATTAGAGGCCTCTCATCAAGTAATATTATCTACTTTCAATTCACCAAAAAATGCTGGTATTGTTGCATTAACTTCTATTAATTATTTAAAGTTAATACTCTCACAATTTCCAATCATTTTATCCCCAAATCAGTTAAAAATTGCAATAGAAACTATTGCTCAATCTATATTTCCTCCTTCAAAATCTTTTCAGTTGAATAGTGATAACTCAAGAGAATTACTTCACACTATTTATATTGTTGCGTTAAATACTAAACCAGGACTACCACTTCCTCAACTTGATATTCAGCCTTCAATTCAAGAGTCTCAATCAACAACTGAGAATATCTCAAAACAACCTACAACAATAAGATCATCAATAGTCACTGCATTGATAGCCACATTACCTTATATACAACCTGATAATCTTTCAAATTGGCTTGACAATACTTGGGAGTTAGTTAGAGCTTCTAATAACTCAGAGTTTAAATTCCTTGAGGAGAAACTATGGAATTTGATTAGTGATGGTATAGATATACATAGGGCTAATATTGGTATTCAATGGTGGTATAACAGAAATCATTCTTTTGATAACATTGAATCCGCTAAGCTATAGTATCTGATTTTTTTTTAGTTAGATCTCATTCATTTTCTATTTCATAACATCTCAACAAGTTACACAAAACCAAATTTTTTATATAAAAAAATCCAATGACTGATCAGATTAATGCAATAACTATCAAGATTGTAGTTACTAGGTGAACCTTTTCAGTTCTTATTTCTCCTCGATAAAAACTGGAACCTGCTAGAAGTTATCATCGATCTTTTATCATTAAGATGTCTACAACACCAAATTTTGGAAAACCTTATTCTGCCAACCTAGACACTCCAAGAACTCCTATGAATTCACCAAATTCTTTGTCTGCTCATATTTTGGACAGTACATGTTTGACTTCACCCTTGTCAGAGCCAATTATAAAAGCAGATTCTATAAATTTATCTACAAATTCTATATTTACTCAGAAATTAGAAGACTATTCAAATATTAGGATCAGAGTCCCAAATCTAAATAAATTGAAGACATTAATCAAATCAATTGGCCTTCACAACTTATGGTTATTTTCTCACTTTACCACTATTTTGGGATCTAGCCTTTACTTTACAATCACAATATTAAACTATACTGGAAATTATTACTATCCATTTTTCGCTAAATTATGCTATCAATCTGCCAATGCAGGTTGTATTATCACCCATTCGGTGGTACTTTACAGAAATATATATATCGAGAAAGAAAATAAGCTCAAAAATATAGGAAAGAGTAAAAAAGATTTTGAAGTAGGTGAAGAAGATGCTACTATGGCTACTGATACTGAAAAGTTTACATATGATGGTAATATTATTGTTAATGGAAATGAAATCATTTTTCAAGATCCAATTTCCAATGAACTCATAATTGGCAGCCAATCTATTCCAATATTTAAAAGATTAAGAAATCAAAATTGGCAATTATTAAGTTATGCATTGCTTTGGTCATTTACACCAATATCAAGCTTCAAAATTTTACCTTTTACGATATTTTCATTATTGAATATACTAGAAAACTTCTTTAACCATCATGTTGAGCGATCAGAAAATGCATCTCCAGTTTTGAGATTATCAAATGAAATATTCAATAATATTGAATATCCAGGATTAATGATAGCTTCATGCTTTGATTTGTGTGTTTTTGCTGTACTAATTAGGGAATCATTTGTACTTCGTGGATCTTTTTATCCGTTAGTTATTTATTCTGTTATTTGGAGGATTAGATTTGAAACCATTGATTTACCAAGCAGTTCACTTTGCTGGTTAATTCGTTTGATTGACAAACATATATTTAACACTTGGTTCATCATTAGTTATCGTTATCATTGGTTGAAACTCGTTTCATTCTTAATCCTTAATTTACCATTAACTGAAAACGTTTTATCAACTAGCGAATTGACACAATTAGCCACTGGGTCGGAGAGTGTCAATTACGATGATAAAGATAGTAATAACAGTGACGGCAATGATGCTAATGATGGACAGCAAAATTAAGGATCAATTTTCTATTGTGAACCATATAGTCAGGAGAGTTAAGGTCTACGCAAAATCGTGGTTGTTTGAGATATTTATAGTGTTTTGATTCAATATATAGAGCTACCGTAGATTTATATTATATCACATGATAAATTGATGAATATATAACCAACACAGAAGAAAAGAATTTATGATTAACTATTTTGTATTTGGTCTTTCAATTCAACTAATATCTCCCAACCTTTACTATCTTCCCATGAATTCTTGCCTCTACTCATTATGGATTTGATGGTTTGACGAGATTTGTATTTCCAATCTTTACATACCATATCACCTGCACCTTGCTTACCTGGTAGTTCACCCAATGATTCATATGATGCAATTAGGTCGGAACATGCTTCAACAGCTTCGTTCCATACAGATTCGTCTGATTCTAGCAAAGGATTGTTGATAGTAGCCCTGAATGCCTTTTCATGACACTCTAAACTTAACCACGGTTTCTTTCTCCAGAGTTCTACTCTTGCTATGATTCTCCATAGTCTTGATGATGTATTTATTACCTCTGGTAATTTAACAGTGACAAAATCGATACATGACCTTTGATAAAATGTTAACTTTTCTTCATCATAATCACCAGATTGGATCAAAATTTCAACTAATTTTTCAACGACTGGGATGTCAACTGAGCCTTCTCCATTATCATCCTTTTTGAATTCAATCAATTTTTTACATGCCAATAAAACTTCACTCCAATCTTGTAATTTGGCTGCAACAATTAGGTAGTTTTCCCAGATTCTCCACGATGATTTGTTTACATTATTGACGGTAGCTTTCTTGAGGGCAAAAAATGCTTCTTCCAAATTACCTAGTCTTAATTGAGCTGTACTCAAGTTGGACCATGCATTTGAATTGAATTCATCCATAGAAACACATCTAGTAAAGGCCTCCGCTGCTAAATCAAATTGGGCACATTCTAGGCCTAAACAACCATAAAAGAACCATGTATCAAAGTTCAATGGGTTTACAGTTAAAGCATCACGAATATGCTTGATTGCTGAATCAATATTCTTTTCCATGCCCTTTGGTGGATAGTAATTATATTTACCTAAAGATATCTTGGCCTTAGCGTACTTACCAATTTGCCAAGCTTTTTCCCAATATTTTGGATCTTGTGTTAAATCACCCATAACAGAAATTGCTCTAGCATCCTGTGGATATTCAGAAATATATCCTTCAATGATTTCTAAAGCTTTTTTCTCATCGCCAACACTAGCATAACCTAAAGCGGCTTCAACTGGAAGACCTAATCTTTCATAAATTTCGATGGCACTCTTAACAATACCTAATGATAGATACTTTTCTGCCAATTGGGTATCTAATGACCATCTTGGATAGAATGGCAGCTGGTAAATGTACCTTGATCTGGCATTCGATTGCTTTTCTTCGATAGATGGAATATAGCGGGCTTTGATCTTCAGGCCTATTTCTTCAACTAATGATTGCATTTGTAAGATACCACGTTCGATAGTTCTTGATTTAGTTGACTCAAGAACTGATCTTTCCCATAATGCCCTTGAGAAGATAGTATAATTTACATTTTGAGTATTACTTTGATATATAACTCTTGAGACTAATGTCATTAATTGCTGGTCAACTAAGGTGTTTTTAGCAGGCGATGTGGCTCTCATGATATATAGTCTTAACAATAATTGTAGATTATCATAGCCAGACAAGTTTGGTTGGGAGTTTGGATCTAGCGATAGCAATGATTGAGGAATATATTCTTGTCTTAATGCCACTGGTAACAGCTGGGTATAATCAACTTCTTGAAGATCTGTCTTCTGCTTCTTCACAACTTGTTCATCAACATCCTCTTTACCAATGTCTTCATAGAATGGTCTTTCCAATAATAAATCAGAATCTAATTTAAAAGTTTCTGGATTATTTGCTTTGACCATTTTTATATCTGAATCTGTGAAGTAGTTTGATTTAGCTAATATTATTAAAGCTGAGTGTGCATCAATCTGAAACTTGGTTCTCTTAGCTCTAGCACCAGTTAGCAAAAATTCAAAGTGGGTGACTTTTTGTACTTTGATCAAGAATGGCAAAGATAGATGCTCTAAGTTATTTTCTATATTACTCTTTGCCTTTTCTAAGTAAAATACTATCAAAATTTGTTTCTTTAAATCTTCATTTATCAAATTATCAGTGATTACTTTAGGAATTGAATTGTTGAATAGCGCAGTGGTCAAAGCAATAATTGGGCCGTTTAATTCCGAATATAATGATAACTGTACCTGCAACGCTCTGGATCTCCACCAGTTTGTATAGGCTTCTAGTGGCTCTGTAACAATTATATCATCTGGATTTAATGTGTCTATGTTATTATTTGAAATCTTTTTTAAAATCGATAATGTTATAACTAAAAAGATAGCATCATCAGTATATTGATATGCAACTTGACCAAATGCAGTTAAAGCATCAATAGATAGTTTCTTTACTTGAATTTCAACATCACTTTCAAGTTGAAAATATTCACAGGAGTTCAAAATCAATGGACCTGTGAAGTTATTTTGAACAAATATTTGTAAAAATGCAATGGCTATTATCAATGATATATTTTTTTTAAAAATCTCATTGATTGAGTCTGTTAATCCACTGATAAACGAATTATATCTCTCACTTGTTGAAATAGATTGACTTTTGTTGTTAAAATAGGATGCTATGGCTGGCTTTATCTTTTTATGATTAAGAACTTGATCATATTCACCATTAGCAATGAATTTTAATAGTTCGATTGATAAATCGTATTCCTCCTTGGAAACATCAGTTGTAATTTCTGGGATTAATAAAGCATCTATATCAGTTGAAAGGATCAACTCTGAATGGATGACATTTAAACAGGACCCCATCCTTCTATTAAGGAATATGTTATTGAATTAGAAAATATAAATTCTGTGAGATGAGATTACTGGAAAATTTTTTGGTATAGCTCACTACTGACACGTATAACGGAATTCCGAATCTGTCATCACATCATCAGTTACAAGCGGCAGATTTATCCTTTACTATGGAATTACTTGATAGAACATAAAGATTATTGAAGGTGACTAGAAGGAATATAATTATTTGATATACATAAGTTAACTATTAGAAATAATTTTATCAGGTTACGTAAATTATAAGTTTATAAATTGACTCAATTTTATTTTATAGTATATTGGTCTAGTGGTTCTATGCCCATTTACCTAATAGGGCCATCAAACCTGCACCTGCAGCAAAAACAACATAGCAGGTTAAGGTTTTTCTTAGATCGCTAATTTTTCTAGTTGGATCATTTGGATCTGGCAAAACTTCGAAGTTGTTCGAATAAAGAAAATCCTTAGCCATCAATTCTACCAGACCACTATAGATTAAGATACCTGATGACAAAGAATCAAAGATACCATTGACAATCAAAGCATGTCTTGAGCCTGGTGCAAAAGAGTGTCTTACACCAATTCCAATAGCAACTGAAACAGGAGTGATTAAAGTGTAAGCCGAAGCTAGAATCCATGGAATGTATCTTTTCGAGTAATCCCAAGGAACCTCTGCAATTCTAGCACTTAAACCCAGTCCTTCAAACATTTGATGGAAAATAAGAACGATAAACAATGGTGTGAATTCGTCATTAGAAGCAACAGCTAAAGAAAGACCAACAAAAACTGAATGGAATAAAATACCAAATTCCAAAACAAATATAGCAAGTAATTGAGCAAGGTAATTATGATCTTCAGAGGTAGATTCACTATTCACACTCTCAACATCAAGTTCCTTTCTATCTGATTTATCTAGAGTAATAGCCATTTCTTCCAAAGGAACAGTAGCTGAAGTTGTAGCACAGTGACTAACAATGTTATCCCGATTAGAAACTCTTTTGATATGATGATTTGCTACAATATCACTAAAGAAGATTGCAAACATTGACATTAGACAGATACCAAAAGCAAATGGGTAATTAGTAAAAGGAGCACCCAAACATTCCTCAGTTAGATTCTCATCAGCTGGTTGTAAAAGATGCACAAACCCAGTAGCTAAGATAACACCAGATCCAAAATATTTACAAAAAATCCACAACCAAGGCGGCAACTTGAAGAATTTATTTCTTGAAGCTACTATTGGTAAAAATGCACCAATAAAGGAGGCAATCAACAGCATAAATACAGACAGTACTCTTAATGAATTTTTGCTATCATCGTAATCATTTGTATTTGGACATTCTGTAGTAGAATTGTCGTCATCTCTTTTGAATATCAGATCAACTAACATTATGTCTCTCAAGCTTTTAGTAGTAGTTTATATAATTATAACCTTTACAAGCTATATATGTTATTTTAATTGATGATGGTACCCAAGAACCATGCATTAGAAATAGCAGATGACTCTTTTAATATAATAGTTTCAAACGGCAAAATGTGTATTGAGTCTAAAAACCTCGAAGGTAGTTTCCAATAACTTGTAGAGTACCATTTTTCATAAAAGTGAAAAACTTTGCAAAGTTACAGTAAATACCAGTATACTAAGAGTCAATACTGTAGATTTATGTAATAGAAGACATCTGCCAATAATCAATAACCAATACAATACCAAATATTGCCAACCGTTATCCAAGCTTTTCCACGTCTACAAGTTATCAAACCATGTTTATTTAATATGAATTTAGTGATATAATAGCGGGAAGTTTGCACTCTTACTAGTAGCAGTACACCCAAACATTATTTTAAATGACACGTAATTCTGCCATCAGCTCCATCAAAGAAAATTTAGGTAAAGATGCTAATCTGATTTGCAAACAATAGGGAACAAATTACCTAGTTAATATTTATAATTGATCTTTACTTAATTTGCTCCTCAGTTTCTCCATATAATATTGGAGTTAAATCCAATAATGGAAGAATCAAAGCAGAATCAAGATGAGCAGATATGTAGAAATTCAAATCAGAGTCATCACCATCATAATGATGTACCCATTATCAATAAAAAAATAGGTAGCGGTCCTACCACTCCAATTATAGATCAATATCCAATATTTCCAATACAGTTAAGGTCAAGAGAGCATTCTGTATCTTCTCTTTCAGAATGCTATCAAGAAACACCCAGTGATGTTAATGCAATAGGTAGCTCTACCGATTTGGCCTCTCATATCTTAAATAATAACTATTCATCGGAGGATTCAGAAACTGATAATGATACAGATTTGGATTATGATATTAAATCAAACTCATCATTTACAAGGAAGTCACAAGAGATATTCAGATTTGATAATTCGAATTGGAATGAGTTTCAAAATATTAATTCTAAATCACCATCTGTCATGAAATCAAAATTTACTGATTATTTCCAATCTCCTAAACAGACAAATAATAATTCATCTGGATCTAATCGTTTACCATCTTCGCCAACAAATAGTTTAATTAATGGAAATTTTAACAACTCAAATACAGATAATACACCAATTTTCAAAAGAATTGTAAGTAAAAATTCATTAAAACCTCAATTAAAGTCATTTAAGAGAATAACTACAGAATTACAGACCGAATCAACACCATTCTTGAATGAAGTTAATCATGAAAAGATGTTGTTGCTATGTTTAAAAGATGAAGAAGATATACTGCATTCTTTTAGTACTTCAACGCCCATGCGTGATTCATCTTCATCTTTATTATCACCATTTGCTAAATCAACATTAGAAGAAACTCTAACTGCATCCTCATCGCCTATACCATCATCGTCATTTTTATCAAGGCAGTTGAATAGGCATGCTCTGGAGAAGGAAAATTCTAAGAAGATTGATCTTATTAAAAAGGCAAACGAAGCATGGGGCCAAAAGAAGCATGGTACAGTCAAGAATCTAATTGATGCATCTACAGCATCACCAACAATCAGCATAGCATCTTCAAATTCAGATTTTAAGACTCCTTCAATACCAATAATCAACAAAAATAATAATATAAGTAACAATATGGAAAATATAACGAGAAAAAGACCATTGGATAGGGATTCTACCTCAGAGAATAAGAGAAGAGCAGTTTCTACATCACCAAACAGTCCAGGAAATTATTTAAAGTCAAGAATCAATTTTAAACTGGTCACTAAAGCATCAGATGATTTAGAGAAGATGAGTCTGAAATAGCAACAATAATATGTCATATAAGGCTTTTCTGACATATGCTCATCTACACAATTAAAAAAAAAGCACAATCAAACAGGGAATTAAGGGAATATTCATTATAGGGATTATATATTTACTAGTATTGGAACTGGTGATTTTCAACGAAATAAACAACAACATTGTTATGAGTTGTTGGTATCTATTGATGTTATAGACAACTAATATGTAGATTGTAGTATGGTAGCCTGTAATGCCTTTTTTTTACTCGAAATAACCATTTTTATTATTATTATTTTTTTTTTTTAGCATTTAAATGGCGGATGTTTATTCCCTCTACAATACACACTTAACTATTTATTCATGTACGTGAAATACTGGAATTTAATCCAGAAGATTAAATGAATTTGATTTAGGGCAGGTATAGCTATATTTCAATAAAGAGGAAGGAAAAACTCTCAAGGAGCTTATTGAAAAATTTGTAGCTAAGAATTATTATTATGTAAGTGCTTAGTCATTATGATATTTAGCGTTAAAAAGAAAAAAAAGAACAAATCAGATTAAAGATTATTAAACTAACTATAATATAATCGTTATAATCAATATAATTCAAAATATGACTAATAGAGGTGCATCCTTAGCTGCTTACAGAAACCTACTAAGAGCTACTAAAATTGTCTTTCAAGGTATGTTCAAACTGCAGGATATGTTGATAAAAGGCCATTAAATGATGAATAATTAAGTATTTTAATTTTATATCAATATTGATTACTAACGCTTAATACTTTTATAATTAATAGGAGACACTGCTGTCTTTAATGCTTCAAGATCTGAAGTTAAAAAGGGATTCAGAGTAGTTGACCCTAAGAAATCTCCAGAACTAAGAATAAAACATGCTAATGATGTTGCCAGATTTTTAAGACAAAATATTGTACAAGGGAAAAAGGATGCTGAAGGTAAATATAGTAAGTCTCTAATATTGTTATTCGTAATTACGTATTTATATATATATATATATATACTAACAATTTATTGCTAAGGATTGAATATTCACAACGATAGTGAATTAGGGGATAATAATGATATCAAAATAGCTAAGAAGACCTTAGCTTCTCAAAATGGTGGTTGCTGTGGTGGTGGTGCAACTTTGTACAAATAAATTTAATAACAAACAGATAAAAGCAAAAAGGTATACGCTTAGCTGCCATTAAAACTTTAATATTTATGTATGTGTATTGTCGAAATATCAAAGAATGTCTTATGAAATCAAATTTCAATTCAACTAGGAGTTGCAATGCTTGTGTCGCTTAGTTAACGTTGTAGAGTAGTTACGATATTATTAATAAGCCAACACTTTCTAATATGTAAAAGAAAAATGAAACTCATTATTAAGAAATGATCGAAGTGGTAATGTAACTCTCTGTGGTTTCATAATGTGGGTACTTTGAATTTATCTTGTACAGACTAGTTACCAGTAGGTATTACAATTAACGGTTATTTAGAAAAATCAAATTTATATTTAAAAAATATCGTATTTATAAAAATAACAAGCTCCAAGGCAAACAAATATTTGAACATCAATTAATAATAATACACAATATCATAAAACATAAACTGTATACTGCCAACAGAGTATAATAAGTGCATAATATTTTTACAATCAACTATGAGCTCATCATTTCCATCTGGATTCAAGAATCAACTGATAACGAAGAACTTAATGTATTTAACGATATCCCTTCCGTTGATATCATCATTAGCCAACGTCAAATATCTATTCTATTTATCATATGATCCATTCATTGTGGACTTTAAACAATATTGGAGAATACTGAGCTACCAATTATCATTCACTAATGAATCAGATGTTTTACTAGGTGTTGTTATTTTGTTTCAAATGAGAAATCTGGAGAGAATGTTTGGAAGTTTAAAGTTCTTATCACATATTATTCTCTTATACACTTATAGCATCATCGGTGTTTCGATATTCTTTATTCTGAAACATTTCAGTGGAATTGAAGCCTTTAATAATGTTAGTAGTGGTCCAATAGCAATTTTATTTGGATTATTGGCTCAATATAGAAGTCTTATTCCAGTGATGTATAAATTTGAGATTCTGACGACAGGGGGCCCAAGTTCATATAAGATACAGTTGACAGATCAGTTCTTTGTCTACATCGTTGCTACACATCTCTTGATCAATCAAGGCTGGTCAAGTTTTTCAAATGGAATATTTGGGTGGATATTGGGTGACTTAATATTTAGAGGTTTACTACCTGGTAAGAATTGGAGAGTCCCATATTTTATGCATAAGAGAAGAAGAAGAAATCAAAGAATTAGAGCTCAAAATATAAATACTGGCTCTTCGACTTCAGGGTTCCAAGATGATGCTAATTTGTTAAATAATAATAGCACTGATCAGTTGATAGATGATCATAATATTAATCCTGTTACCAATAATGGTGAAGATGATGACAACGATCCTACTGATACCAGACCCTTAAGAACTCAATTTCTAGATATATTTAGAGATCATAGGTAATAAATTTTTATATACTGATAGAAACACTATAATATCATGTTCAATAATGCTTTAGTTTTTTAATCTTTAATATTCAAATTCTTAGTTTCTTCTTCAACAGCTAATCTTTCCTTCTTTCTTCTTTCAACATCCCAATTATATAGTCTTGCAGTATTAACTTCCATAGTTGTTATATTTTCTCTTAAAAATTCAGCGTCTTCCTCACTTACAGATAAATTAGATTTAGCTGCGCTCAATTTTTCTTTTAATAGTTCAATTGCTTCATTGATTGGATACTCTAACATAACATCTGCACCTAACCATAACATTACTTTATCAACAGGTTCAATTTCAGCAGTTGTATACAAAGTTTCATTTAATTCGTAATTAGTTTCAATAGATTCACCCTTCTCATTTTTTTCTTTCAATATCTCAACAGTACTTAAGGTGTTTGATATATCGGGTATTTGGTTTTTATATTGAGCAATAGCATTTTTTTTACTTTGTTCCATGTATTTATATTGTTGAAGTCTATCTTGGAATATTGTCATAACATTTTCAAATTCAGCAGGATTCTTGATATAATCTTCTACCTTTTCTACAAATGGAGCTTGTGGAATACCCCTTGGATTCTTGGAGGTTGTGTTTAAAAAATTATCCATGTTTTATTTGTGTGAAGCTATGTAATGCTGGCAATGATATTTGATTTGTTTTACAATTCTTGAAGTTTATTGACTAGTAGTAGTAGTATTTTCGACAAATTTAGCAATATGATAGCCCTATGAAACTAATCACATGACAGTTACCAGGGCTCTCAAATAATTCAAATGTTCTATGACTGTTTATATGTAAATATTTTTTTTTCTCCCAAAATGTGAAATAATGTTCAGGTGTATGCTTGTAGTCAAAGAATTATAAAATTTTTCAAACTACAGTTCAAGCACTATCTACCATATACATATCAATAACTTCATCAAAGTACTAACAAAATGGGTAGAGATCATTTCACCAAGCAACACGCCAGATCAGGTCACAGAGAAGCTCCAAAGTCAGACAATGTCTACTTAAAGTTATTAGTTAAGTTATACTCTTTCTTAGCTCGTACGTATTCCTCAATATTATAATATTTTTTTAATGTCTTTTACCCAATTATTGGAATAGTTTCCACTTTCACATATCCTATAATATAACTAGTTGAAATAATCACCGATACTCTTCAATTCAATTAAGAGTACTAGTTATCTAGGTTGCTCAAACTAATATCTTAATCCCATTGTTATTTTAATTGGTGGTATATATTTTCAAGCATTGAAAAGATTTATTGATATATCTATAGTATCACTTGATTGAAGTCTCTCATTTTGGAGTATAATCTGGATAATGCAAAGTGCCTTTCCATCAAACTATTTTGATAATTAAATAGGGCAACTATACTTTCGTTAACACTCTTTCAAAATCATTTGATTTATAGATTTATCATGAAATTTTATGTTGATTCATCTTTTCTTGAATCAAAGACATGTTTAACTCATATGCTATGATTCTTCGATAACATCTAGGATACGGATATTATTTGAACAAATATTTCTGCGAGTGCAATAATACCAGAATTGTGCGACATTAAGAGCAGAAATGAATTTATACTAACATAATTTTTTTAATTTTAGGTCGTACTGAAGCTCCATTCAACAAGGTTGTCTTAAAGTCTTTATTCTTATCCAAGATCAACAGACCACCAGTATCAGTCTCAAGAGTCGCCCGTGCTTTATCACAAAAGGGTTCTTCTCAAAAGACCATTGTTGTTGTTGGTACCGTTACCGATGATAACAGAATCTTTGGATTCCCAAAGGCTACTGTTGCTGCTTTAAGATTTACTGCTGGTGCCCGTGCTAAAATTATCAAGGCCGGTGGTGAAGCTATTACTTTAGATCAATTAGCTACCAGAGCTCCAAAAGGTCAAAACACTTTATTAGTTAGAGGTCCAAGAAACTCCAGAGAAGCTGTTAGACACTTTGGTATGGGTCCACACAAGAACAAAGCTCCAAGAATCTTATCTAAGGGTAGAAAGTTCGAAAGAGCTAGAGGTAAGAGAAACTCAAGAGGTTTCAAGGTCTAAGTTAGATAAATTTATTTATTACTTTATCATAAACTTGATTAAATTTGGTTTCGCTTATAAAATTAGCTTTGTATATATCAATATAGCTGCATATAGTACATTTTAATTTTATTTTTTATCAAAGGCTTTCTTTTGTTTTATCTGTTGTGTTTTTATTAATTATGAGGAATTTTTTTGCTTTTAAGTCATTATCTATAAACTATTCTGTATTGTTCGCTCGCTATAAAGTAGTTGATTCGTTATATGTTTACTTATCGATTAGTGCAGTCTGACAATGAATTATTCGACAGAACTTTCAATGCAGCTGCAATGATCGTTCTATGATATACATGAGAAAGGTGCTCTTCAACTCTTCCGTAAATAATCAAGCTTTATAATTAGTGCTTTTTAACCTATCCATTCATAATGGGTCAAAAGATGTTTTTAGGAGTATGATACTTTTATATAGAATTCACATGTTCAGAGAATCACGTGAGTAAAGATAGGGCTGTAATTGGTAAAAGTGACGGTGATTTTTCTTTATCTGAAAACATCTGAACATGCATATATTGACACGATATTGTTTTTGTGAGTGAAAAATATTGGTTAAATCTGCCATTTGTGCAATTTGGGAAGCACGCAAAAAAAACTTCAATTTCAATCTTGTAGTTAGTTGTATACCTTATTACAATCAATATACCATTATAGTCAAAATGCCAGGTGTTTCCGTCAGGTATGTTAATATCAATCAGATTGAAAAACAAGAGGAATATAACTTATAGAGGATCATCAAAAGATAACTTCATCGTGTAGTCATTTGGTGAAGTTATGACCTTAAGTGATTTGACAATGTTCCTGTCCAGAATATAGAATACAAAGAGCTCTAGTCATTATACTCCAAGATTCACAAGGATTGAACAGAGTAAGAGAATATGACATTATCAATAATATCACACTATATATAATTTATTTTGAAAGAATTCATCAGTCTACATTTCATCCTTAGTCAAAATATGGACAAACAGTATCAGTTATTAAAATGAAGCAGAATACTTACACTGAGGAAGAGTTTGCTCCCCAAATACAATTTCATGTGACGTACGATATATTCTTTTTTATTACTGTGAGCTATCCAAATTCAAGGATCTAGTGATTTTACATGAAGCAGAGTTGTCTACATATTTTACCTTTTTTAAAGATTATATTCTACTTGTTTTGCCAAATTTATTTATAAGTTCTTTTATACTAACATTCATCTGAAATTTTAATTATAGAGACGTTCCAGCTCAAGATTTCATTAACGCTTACGCTCAATTCTTACAAAGACAAGGTAAACTTGAAGTTCCAGGTTACGTTGATTTAGTCAAGACCTCAGCTGGTAATGAATTACCACCACAAGAAGCTGAAACTTGGTTTTACAAGCGTGCTGCTTCAGCTGCCAGACACATTTACTTAAGAAAGACTGTTGGTATCGGTAAGTTAAACAAATTATACGGTGGTGCTGTTAACAGAGGTGGTAGACCATCAAAGCACGCTGATGCTTCAGGTTCAGTCAACAGAAAGGTCTTACAAGCTTTAGAAAAGATCCGTGTTGTTGAAATCTCACCAAAGGGTGGTAGAAGAATCTCCGACAATGGTCAAAGAGATTTAGATCGTATTGCTGCTCAAACCTTAGAAGAAGATGACGAATAAATTAGTCTATAATTTAATGTTTTAAAATTTATTTTGCACTCATTCTCTTTTATGTATACAACTCAATAAAATCTGGTTTATTAACAAACACCATTAATGTTTATATGTATTTTTCATATTGTAGAAGTGACCTGTCAATAGTTAAAGCTAATACTTTACAGCAAATATTGCTATACAATTTTTGCATTCTATATATTTATATTTTTACATTTATTATTTATATAAATTAATTATTAAACTTTTGATTTCTAAATAGTTATTGTATAATAGATCTAAAATTCACGATCATCCTTTGGATCAATAATGAAAACCTTATTTGGATTCAATATTCTCTTTGGATCCAAACTCATTTTAATCTTTCTCATTAAATCAATTGAATCTTGACCTAATTCTTCTACTAAATATTTTCTTTTACCTAGACCAATCCCATGTTCACCAGTACATGTACCATCGGCTTCAAGAGCTCTTTCTACAATGCCTTCGCTAATATGCTTAACGATGTTGAATTGCTCAGGAGGATAAACCAAAATAGCATGATAATTACCATCACCAACATGTCCTAAGATTGTGGTAAAGATACCACTATCATCCATATGTTTCATACTCTCTTCAATGACTGAACTCAATTTTGAAATTGGCACAGCTACGTCAGTTGTCCATACTAGCACATTTTCATTTTTAGTGATCTTTTTAACATATTCAATTGTCGACCAAAAACCAATCTTTCTAGCCTCCCATAGCTGACTACTCTCTTCATTATTAGCTGAGAACTTAAATGATGTTGATGAATTTTTATCACTTGTTTCCTTTACAACTTCAATCAATCTATCCATAATAATTTCATCATATGCACCAATTTTTACGAAAAGAGTTGGTTCCTCATTCCATTTCATTGGTAATTGATTTGATTCATTGATCACTTTCATCATATTAGAATCCAATAATTCTAATGCATTTAATTGAACACCCATTTGAATCAATTTAGTTACCATATTAGTAGCATCAATAATTTTTGGAAAAC
>JAJMFI010000560.1:0-60655 GCA_030574595.1 Ruyongia chambardii
TCATTATGTGTCAAAAGGGGAAAAGATTGTAATTATTCAAAAGACTTTTCTTGGAATGGGAATGTAGCTTATACTGATGTTGGTCATTTCAAACTACCCAAACCTATTGATGATGGTATAAAGGTGAAGTTTGATATAAACACAAGAAATACACTACCCTTCAGAAAGAAGATTAGATTTAGAACAGACTACTCACTTGCGAAGAAAGGTGTTCTCGCAGAAGCTATAAAATTGGGGCAAACTAAAAGTGATTCAAATTTTGATACTACTGATTGCTTTCCAATGACTAATTGTGGAGATTTTGAGCAATTGGAGAAGATTTTGTCTACTTCTGAAGATATCAGTGATGCTAATAGTGAAATAGAATTAACTCCACTAAATAAGACTTTCTCACATGAGTTTGAGCACTCACATCATTATCCGGAAATACTATCATCTGAACAAAAGCGCTCTTTAAGCAATATCAATCAAGAACAAGAATCAAAAATGGAGCAGTTGGATATGAGATTTGTTGTTCCCCAATTTATTGCACCTATTCCTGATTTTCTTTTGGGTAATTCCTATTTTAGAGAACAATATCATACTTATATTGAAGTTTGCTCCAAAATGACCGTTCCTGCCTCATCAAGATTTTATGTTGATAACCCATTTTCCTGTATTATCCCAAATATGTCAATATCTAGTGGAACGGATGGCCTTCTTTCTGTATTGGTTGCCATAAGTGTGTTTCAGACAGCAAAACTTCGAGGTGAAGATTATCCAAAACAGGTTGTTAATGATCTTCTAAAAAGAGCATTCACCGATATATATAAGAGACTAAATGATCCTGTCGAAGCTCAGTCAGATTACACATTAGGCACTATTTTGATGCTATGTTTATTTGATATACTACGAGCGGAGAGTTATGATTGGAGGTCTCACCTTATTGGCGCACAAAAAATAGTATTGGCAAAAAGTTTCCTCAAGACAAAACAGAACCTCATGAAATCAAATGTAAAATCATTATCATTCGAGACAAGACCTGAATCAGATGCTTCATTTTTTTTTGTTAGATTTTTTGCATATATGACAGTAGTGGGATCGTTGTGTTCATCAAGCATTGTTACTCAGACAGCAATGAATGACACATATATTATTTGGGATCCTCCAATTCAAAGAAATAATGCGATTATGACACTTACCGATATTGATCCTTTCATGGGATTTGACCTCAAATTTCTGAAGCCTTTCGGAGATATTATTTCAATGGTGAGAGAAAAAGAAAATTTATACCAATCAAGCTCATATACATTACCCCCATACCTAGTTCAAGGTGCATTAGAAATTAAAGAGGATATTACTAAAATTTTGAAAGACACTGAAATAATGAGGGACCTAGTCTTTCAGAAAATAAGGAAAGACTCTACTGACCCTTTAAACTTATTCTTGGACGATTATTGCATACTCAGAGCCACCAACAAGGCATTTGCACTATCTGCCATATTGCAGATTTACAGACGAATTTTGATGATTCCCAAGGATTCTATGTTGGTTAGAAATATTCTTACCGAACTGATACAAGTCTCCAAAAATTATATACCAAAGACAACATCAGCTGCTAGATGTACTGTTTATTGTTTGTTTACTGCTGGTTGCGATGCATCTACAAAGGAGGAGAAGTTGTTCTTTATAGATTGGTTTACTAATCTGAATCGTTATGGAATGAATCTAGCACCTATAGCAATTGAAATAATGGAGGAAAGTTGGTCAACAGGGGTATTCTGGAGTGATATCATTACCGAAAGGGGAATTGACATAGCATTTGTCTAATCATAAGTGTTAATCAATAACTATTTTTCTATCGATAACAATAAAATGAATGTTTTTTGTAGCATCATTCGACCTTATTTCAGAGCATGAGTTCTAAATTGTAATGGAAAAATAAAAGTATTTGACCTACTCGATAACATAATCTTCTCAAAGGAAATTTGAACACGAAGAACTTTGAGCATAAATATAAGTAGAACATTAATTAAAGGAAATAACTAAAGTAAACAAATACCACATCAAGTGATGGAAACAGATTTTTCAATTTTTTCGATGAGTAGATTTTCTACAAGTGATACAATCTAAATATGTTAAGAAAGACAATTAATCCGGTTTTCTTAAAGTTACATTACCTTCCTCATGCTTTTGTTAAAGCCATGGTAGATATACTACGACTATAATTGAAATTAATAGTAAGATATATATTTTGAGATTTATTATCACAACTAATCCTTTGTTTTAAGGTACAATCAATTAGTCATCTTAAACTCATTTCCAATATTAATTTTATCTAGATTTGAAGCTACTAGTTAGTAGATTTGAATCTAGATAAATCATTTTTGACAATTCTGGTAATAAACTCATATGCGATTTGAGCACCAGCATTACCAGTAATTTCTGAAGGAGTTGATCCAGGCATGACCTCAACAACATCTGCACCGACCAATTGCAAGTCTTCCAAGCCTTCATATATGATTTGCATGACTTCCCTGGTAGATAATCCACCTGGTGTTGGTGCAGCCGTATCTGGAGAAAATGCAGCATCAAGACTGTCAACGTCAAAAGAAACATAAACAGGTTCATTTGTTGGTAAAATGGACTTTACTTTGTCAATAACTCCCCATACACCTTCCCTATTCAAGAACACAGATGCTGGAATAGTGTAAAATAATTTTTCAGCAGCGCTTGTCAAACTTTCTTCACTATCAGTAGTACTTCTAATACCAATATGAACATTTTTATTAGTTAGCAACCCTTCCTTTTCAGCCCAGTACAATGGTGTTCCATCTGAATACAATGACTGAACACTTGGGACACCTTTAGCACCTGCAAATGATTTTGGATCCCAAGAGTCAATATGAGCATCAATGTGAAGCATATTTATCTTACCATATATTCTGTTTAAAGCTCTCAATATGGGTAAATCAATACTATGGTCACCTCCTAACGCAAGAATTCTTGGGTGATATCTACCTGATCTAGATGACTTGACACCATAACCTTCAGATGACACCTTTTTGTTCAATAAGCGATAATACCACTCTTCAATTTGTGCAAATGCAAGTTCACTGTCAAATGGACTAACTGGCATATCCCCACAATCCAATACACTTAAACCTTGGTTGAATGGATCAATCTTTTGCAAGTAATTATAGCCACCACCTAAACCAACCAAACGAGAACCTTGTCTAATAGCATTTGGACCAAATCTTGAGCCAGTTCTATAGGATGTAGATGAATCATAAGGAACACCAATGACCATGACATCTGCTACTGACTCATTCAACAAACATGTCTCATGTGGCAACTTATAAAAAGTTGTAACACCAGCAAATGACCATTCAGCATTTGGTTCAAGATCAAACTTTTCTTGTTTTGATTCAAACACCAGTTGTAAAGGAAAAGCAGTGGATAGTGCTAATAAGGCACTGATAGCTATATGATTCGATAAAATGACCATTTTGGATATGTAATAGTTGCTTTATTTCGATGAACATTTTGAATTTGAAAATATATATATATATATATATATAAGAGCTTATAGGCAACTTTGAGTTACATGAGGTTATTCCACCATTATCTTTCATCAGGTGAAGAGAAAATAGTAAGTCAACCGCATTGAGACCCCACTAAAAGTAATAACTAACGGATATTTATTGTACGCTTAAAAAATCACTTCTTTGGGAATCTTCTAATAAGCGGTTGAAAATTAAATTTAGCCGTTGCATAAATGTAGTTCCAGAACATCTGTCTGTAATCTTTATTGTATAATCATAATGAGATTAAATGAAATAAAAAGTGGCACCTAATTTATAAATTATTTGTAATATATTAATTGATATACAATCGACGAGTAGATACGATAAGATAATGATGATTTACATTTGCGCGCGCTGTATTACTGAGAAGCTATTAATATTCATATCTTGATATTTTCAAGTTCTGAAAAGAATCAAATTTATAAGTTAGTACTCAGCTCACTTTTAATTCCAGATCATTTGATGTGGTTAGTAAATCATATTATCAACAAATAAATTATATGACAGCTCTTAGTACTCTCACTTCCTTCCTTAAATTATTGGAAGTTCCTCACTCCAATGAGTTTGAACTCAGTGTTCTTTCAAATCCAGATCTAATACCAATCAAAAAGGAAAGAAGAACATGGGGATTTTGGTCTTTTACAGGATATTGGGCTGTTTTTAACATCTCTGTTTGGTCATGGTCTGTAGGATCTTCTTTATTATCACTTGGTCTTAATATTCAACATTCAATGGGAGCTTTAACTCTAGGTAATATATTCATTGTGCTATACACTTGTTTGAACTCAAAAACTGGGGAATATTATCATATTGGGTATACAGTATCACAGAGAATTATATTTGGTGTGTATGGATCTGGTCTTGGAATTGTTATAAGAATCATAATTTCCATTGTTTTTTATGGCTCACAGGCTTGGTTAGGAGGACTATGCATGGTTGTCATATTTTCAAGTTGGAGTGAAAGTTATATGACTTTACCAAATACTTTCCCCGAGTCCATTAATATGACAACAAGAGATTTTATTGGTTTCCTGTGTTTTCATGTTATTTCATTTCCATTCTTCTTCTTAAAACCAGAAAGAATGAATTTATACGTTAACATATCATGTATCCTTGCTCTAGTTTCAATGATTGCTATTTTTTCACATTTATTGATAATAAATCATGGCCCTGGACCAGTCTATTATGAACCTGTTACATTATCATCTAATCAAACTGGTTGGGCTTGGATGTATGCTATGACTTCTTGGTATAGCGCTCTATCACCCAACGTAACTAACCAAAATGATTTTTCAAGGTTTAGCAAAAGTACGATAGGATTACAATTGGGAGTTTTTGTTGGTATTTTTTGTACTGAAATTATTCCATTAGCTGGCTTACTAGCAGCAAGTGCATCATTAGAGTTATATGGTACTGAATATTGGCTACCTACAGATATTGTTCTTCAGTGGTTATCAGACAGTTATTCTTCGGGTACAAGAGCTGCAGCATTTTTCTTGGGTTTTGCTTTAATGTCCTCTCAACTTACTATGAACATATTAACTAATGGATTTGCTGGTGGAATGGATTTAGCAGGCTGTATGCCAAGATATATCAACATTACCAGAGGTGCAATATTGACTGCCCTAATAAGTTGGTGCGTACAACCATGGAATTTTTATAATTCAACTTCTACTTTTTTGGCTGTCATGAGTAGTTTTGGTGTTGTTTTTACACCAATTATTGCCATTCTAGTTGCTGATTTTACTCTTGTTAGAAAAAATAGAATAAATTTGAACGATTTGTATAGTACCTCCAAAAATGGGATGTTCTATTTCACCTATGGGGTTAATTGGAGAGCCATAATAGTTCTTTTAATTTCTGCTGCACCAGGTTTACCAGGGTTGGCATTTTGTGCTAATCCTAATATTACACTAAAGACAAATATTGTCAATTTCTTTTATGGTAGTATTGTCTTCTCATTTATTGTTCCATTTGTTCTGTACTATGTAATTGCAGTTTATATCTTCCCAATCAAGTCTGTTAATAAATTTGAATCTGAAGATATATATGATGTCTTCAGTCCTGAAGAATGTTTGAGGCTAAATATGGTTCCTTTTAATAGTATCATTTCAGAAGCAGAGCTAAATGATGTTGAGATAATAAATGATGAAAAGATAACAAAGGGTGAGAAAGATGTAAGTATTGTTTCAGTAACTAAGAATTTTTGAAGAGGTTGCAGCAATCTTTTCTTAGATCTATATATGAATTAATTAGTAGTACACATATTTATAATATATTTACATACTTTTTTGGCCGTATTATAATAACAACTAATTTCTAGTCTACCTTTTTACTAGAACATGGCATTTTGATAAGTGGATTGTGATTTCATATACATTGTGTGACATTCATGTTTGTCTGTCCGATTAAGTAGAGATAATACCTATATTGTCTCCAAATATGTGATGTAGTACTAATACAAGACATGAACGCCAATAGGTAATGTTTTTTAAATGTTTTTTTGACTATTTTTTTTGATTTTTGTGCACTGTAAGTAGAGAGAGGTTTTCAAATTTTCTAAAAGAAACATTTGATAGTGAGGATGCTACATTTCTCAGTATACATGTCAGATTATACACAAAAATGAATGAATATGTAGCACTCATGCCTCATCACTCAGAATTAGTTTCCAATACTATCTCTTCTTTTAAATTCAAAATAATGTCGATTACAATTCGAAATTCCTTCTTTTCTTTTCCCATTCTACTGTGTGTGTCTTTTTAACTTTTATAAAGCTATTAATCGAATAGTATATATAGCACTAAAATAAATAAGTACGAATAGCTATGATACTTATATAGGTATATATGTATATATGTATATATGTATATATGTTCGAAAATGTATACATGTATACTACACCCTCTCAAATATATAATTTAGATATACTTTGCCAGTAATGATGTCAGTGCGTAATACTTAAATATGCTAGTACTAGTTTAATCTAAAATTTATTAGTGCGTTGATTATAGCTTAGTGACACGACTTTCTGCCATTGCCATTATTCTATTTGAAAATATGGAAGACATTTAAACTATGGAACATAATATTGAGAGAATTGATAGATAAGTATAACATAGCCATTCATTAGCCATTTCCATTATTCTAATATTGAGGCATCATTGGATTATTAACTGCAGGTTTTTACAAAATCCGAATCTAATAATACATACCATATGAAGTTTAAAATTCAATATATTTCAATACTTCCCATATTCTTCATATCAGTTACGTATGTCATTGGAGATGAGGTTATCAAAGGTTCATTCACAAAAAATCATCTATTACAACTAAAGAATAGAACAAGATCACTGTTTGACCATGGCTGGGACTCATACATGAAATATGGTTATCCAATGGATGAGGTTAAACCACTTACGTGTGAATCATATGGTCCCGATATGGAAGACCCATTAAATATATATAGAAATGATGTTCTTGGTAATTATTCAGTAACATTCATAGATGCAATAACAACATTTGCCATATTTAATGATGTCGAAAGTTTCAAAAAATACGTAAATGATATAAGGTTAATTGATTTCAATCAAAACACAATTGTTCAAGTTTTTGAAACCACAATACGTGCACTCGGGTCTTTATTATCATGTCATCTCTATGCTCAATATGAATTTGAGTTGGATGATTATGATGGATTCTTACTTGATATGGCAAAGGATATTGGAGAAAGACTATTAATTGCATATAATACTTCAACAGGTTTACCTTTGGCACGAGTAAACTTGCATTCTGGTACGATCGAAGTACCAACTTCTATAAACAAGGACACATGTACTGCAGGAGCTGCAAGCCCAATATTGGAAATGACTTTGTTATCTGTATTAACTGGTGATTTTAAATTTGAGCATCATTCAAGAGAAGCATATATGATACTTTGGAATTCAAGAAGCCCTTTAGATTTGGTTTCGATGAGTATGGATCCAAACGCTGGTGAATGGCTTGACGCAATTACAGGAATCGGTGCCTCGATTGATTCTTTCTATGAATATGCTTTGAAAGGATCTATATTATTTGATGATCACGAATTATCTACTATTTGGACTAAGTCTTATAATGCATTATTGACTCATTCAAAGGCTGGTTCTTTCTTCTCTAATGTGAACGTTAATAGTGGAATGTCTGTGACATCTTGGATAGATGCGTTAAGTGCGTTTTTCCCAGGTCTTCTAGTATTAGCTGGTGATATAAAACAGGCAATCAGCACACATACTCCATTCATTAAGCTATGGAATATTTACGGAGGTATACCTGAAAGGTGGGACTTCCTAGATCCTGATAATCCCAATCCAATATCCCTGGAATGGTATCCATTGAGACCTGAATTTATTGAATCAACATATTATCTTTATAGAGCCACATCAGATCCATTATACTTGAGGGTTGGAGAGAAGATCTTAGAAGATTTTGAAACCACTTTCAAAGTAGCATGCGGCTTTTCTGGGTATAGAGATATTAGAACTGGTCAACTGCAAGATAGAATGGAATCATTTGTACTGAGTGAATCCCTGATGTATCTTTACCTATTATTTGATGAAACCAACTCTTTAAATTCTGATAATAGAAAGATTTTTTCAACAGAAGGACATCCATTATGGATCCCAGACGGTATGTTATCCCAATACAAATTTCATAAATTACTCAATCAAAATCAAAAGCAAAATATTTCTAGTACAAATATTGGTCATTACAATGCTCAAAAATCTACAAATTTAGGCTCATTATGTAGTTCAATCTTGAATCAACAAATCATAACTTTCCGAAATTGGGCTAAAAGTAAAGTAAAAGGAACCTTATCATTCATAAAATACAATGAGCAAGTTAAAAAAAATTTAAAAAATAGCAAAATAGTAGATAAGGATATTATATCTACAACAAAATCATCATATCCGCTATCATCAGCATCATACAACAATGGAACCAATTCTTCCACATATAACTTTATGAATGAGTTCATCGATTTGGACAACCACTTATGTGAAGTCCCAAAACCAAATGTGAATATACGCTCGAACTTTTTGAGAGATCCATTAGCATTTAAGCTTGACAGTTATTTTTATTCTGCATGGGGAGATAAAGTTGGCACCATTGAGGCAGATTATCACTTTTACAATATTTATGGAGATTTCAATTCCAAATGTAATAGATCACCAACCACCTCATTAACGGATATCTTTTTAGGTGACAAAGTAAATATAAAGGATACTTCCATAATAGTAAATGAACTGAATACAGAAACTGATCAAGAATATAAAATTATAATTGTTTCATTTCCAGGTGCTATTCGAGCCAAATTTGAGCTCTTAAAGGAAGGGTTAATTGATGTATATAACCATGAAATATCTAGAGAATTTCTGAGAAATGTGCAGGGTGACATAAATAATGACTTAGATGGAATATGTGGATTAGAAGAAGAAGAGATAACAGTATTAAGGTTAAGATTTCTCAATAATGTCGAAGTTGATGACAGAACTTTTGTCTACTTCAAGAATGTAAAGATAAATAAAGGCACAATTGAGGTGAATAAGCAAGGATATCTTGTAATACAAGGAATGACGGTTATTAATATAAAACTGATAAATACACAGTGAGTTAATTGAGTTAGTTGATGACTACTTGATGACTTTAAAAGTCTTGTAATCAACTTGATACAATTGTGTAATTATTTGAGCGCCTACCAATAAATCCATCTGTATAGCTTTCGATTATGAACTTGTTCTCCTAATTTTAATAAATATATCTGTTATGGTTTTCTCTCGAATTAGTGTATGTCGATTTTTACACTTTCAATAGTATGATCTTCAAAATTAGAAAGAAACTGAATGTTCAATTGTAAAGCTTCATAGTAACTTTAAAAGAATTCTGAATATCATATATCTTTCTTATATATTATAGAAAAAGGTTGAACTCTCTGAGAAAAAGCATATGCATATACATATCTAGCTAGAAAGTGCATTTCATTCGTGTTGCTCAATTTATACTAATAAAATCTCACTGTCTCGCCCATAAAAGATGACCTCATATCATCTAACTTATTGGCTTTAATATTTTATCTCATTATTTAATCGGCAGATTTCATGAAAAAAAAATTGTCAAGACGTCTTTTTAGCACCAGAAAACACGCCTCAAAATTCAAATTTATCAATGACGCTTAGCTGATTTCAAATTTAGGTAGTGTAAAACTATAGACCTATATTTTTAAAAAATTTATCCTCATTTATGGTCTATCAAGAAAGCCATATTAATGTTATAAACTTAGAAATTTTTGATCTTCGCTTGGTCACGTGAAATTTGTTCCTTTTTCTTAAAAAATACATATATATATAGAAATTAAAATTATTTCTTAATGTTTATAACTTAAGCAAATTACGTAACTTGTTTTAATTTTATAATTGTATTTTAATCAAGTCGATAGTTGCAAGTAAACATTTGGTTATTGATATACCATTGATATGTTTTTCTATATATTCGTTATATGCTATAAATTATAAGGTGCTCAATATTCAATTTCAAGTAATAGAAATAGCGCCCGAACATTCCTAGATAGGAAATTATACAGATAAAAACAATTTTTTTCTTCCCTTTTCACAACACTACTATATTATAGATTTTCAATGAGTTACATTAATAATACCCAAGTGTTTAATATATTATTTGAAATGGTGTATAATATATATTGTTTAATATTGGTATTGAATACTAGAAATATCTAATATTATATGACGTTTAGTTTGCTGGTCATAAGTAACTACTTACAGAAATAATAATTTCGCCATTATTTTCAATATATCCATCACATCATTATTATAAATCTATATCTCGATGCACAATCAATGTTAGATAAATATATGTATATATAGATATCTCGAGGCACAATCAATATTAAATATAATTATAATGATGATTATTTTGGTTATAAAAAAAAAAAATTCATATAATAATATTGAATTATTTGTACATATATATCAATTGACGATAAATTAACCACTTTTGGTCAGAATCAAATATAATTAAAAGATCAGGCGTTCAATATATATATATATATATATATAACATGTTGATCATATATAACACACTTATTTATACTAATTGACAGAAGAATGTTAATTCAATTAGTATTTCGAAAGTATCTTTAATTTAGTTTGGAATATTAATTAATTGGCGTATCAAATAGCAACTAGTAAATAATTTGAATCAATCAAGAGAAGACTTATAACTCGAAAATAATTCAGATTTTGTATAAATTTGATCATTGGTTATCATAATTCTTATGGAATAATTATATCGATAATCGATAAAATCAAAAGTAACAGTTGACCAGTTATCATAGGCTAATTCACTATTATATGATAGCTGGGAAGGTATTCGACTAAGAAATTTTCATATTTTTCTTTTCTTTTCTTTTTTTTTTTTTTTTTTTTTTTTTTTTTTTTTTTTTTTTTTTTTTTTTTTTTTTTTTTTTTTTTTTTTCATTTCGTCAATAATTTTTTTATAAAGGAAAAAGTAAGACTTGCCTAATTACGTATAAATAATCAGTAGAACCTATTATTATTACCATCATTATTATTCTTATTATTATACTGAATAACCCATTCGAAATGTAAGTTTAACCATCAATATATTACAACTGAATATATGTGTGTTCTATTATAGTGAAATTCTAGACTAATTGTTGCGTCGTTGTCAATCTACCTTTTCTTTTTACAGCTTCTTGTTTTGGCTGTTGATTGATTTTTCCTTATTTTATTTTTTTCTTTAAAAAAATATACATATAAAAAAAAAAAAAAAAAAAGGAAATTCCTTTTTCTCTTTAACAAACAAAACAAGTCAAGAAACAACTATTTAATCACCAATTGATTCCTTAATACTTTGATTCTATTTAACTAACACCACTAAAGATCATCTATTATTATTCGAACTTTTAGAAAAATTATAGGTTTAAACAAAGATTAAATTTCAAGTATTTTTCTATTAGAAGGTTTTTTTTTTGCCCTTCCATATTCTTCGCTATCAAATCATTTATATATAAATTAAAGACTATCTATACTAATCAGTGATTAATAAAGCCTTATTTCCGCTAGTCATTTTACAACTATCAGATACACTAACGCAATCAGATTCGTGTTATTGCTTCTTCTATCTCTTACATTTGTTCAGATTACTCCTTCAATCAAGTTACGCCTTCAATTCTTTATCCCTCAATTCAGTTTCAGTTTGTCAAACTCATTTAGTTCCCAATCTTTTTTTTTTTTTAAAGAAAAAAAGCACATACTTATTTATTAGTATTATTCTTAAAGATCATAATTGAAAATAATGGTTGAATTTCCTAAATCCTTATTTGGCTTTGGTGGATTTCAAAAGAATCAAGTGTCTGATGAGAGAACAACACTAAGTGATGGTAGCACAAATATTGCAAATATTACAAGTACCAGCAAGAATGGCAACGAATTTGATAATCAAAATTTATCAATTGGTTCTAACGGTACTATTCTTACTACTGGCTTAACAACTGATAGTCAAATGACAAGGCTAAACCCTTTTCCAACAAGTTTCCAACAAACTTCAACACCAACTACTGCACTTAGTGATGAATCATTTGCGTATGGTACTACAACAAAACCAAATAATCAATTACAAACTCAACATGTTCTATCTCAAGTTGCTAGTAATACTTTGACTCCAGTACTTTCAGCACAATCTCAAACAAATGTTCCTTCCTTTCAAATTGATAACGTTCATACCTCAAATCCAGTTATAAACAATAAAATTGAAAAATCTACTAATTTAACAACCACTCCAGCACTAGCTGATGATGGAACAAGTATACCAAGAGGTAAATTAAAAGTCACAATCATTGAAGCCAAAGGTTTATTAACAGAGAATTTAAATGCTCAACCATATGTTGTTTGTACATTTGAAAGCTCAGAGTTCATAACTCATGGCCCTGAAAGTGTTGATAATCATCCAATTGAAAACCATATGAACACAATCAGTAATACTGGCACAATCATCAAAAACAACACTAACAGCATCAGTGAGATAAATGTCGCAACTGTTTCCAATAATAATAATAATAATAATAACAACAACAACAACAACAATAATAATAATCATAATAATAATGGTAATATTAACTATAATAATAACAATAATGACAACAAACACAATTACACCAGTAAGATTAGTTCCACTATAGATAACTCTAATATTAATGGAAATAATAACAAACATCAGGACAATACCAATAATGACGTCACCGACAATGTCAATATAAACAAATCCATCCCAAGGCCTTTATACTCAAGACAATCTTCTTCTCAACACTTAAACAGAATGAAGGGTAATAATGGTATGAACCAAAATGGCAGCTTGACTAATAATAGATATAGATTAGCTGATATTACAGAAGGTAAATTAGCAAATAGTTCAAATCCAAGTTGGCATCATGAAACAATTTTTGATGTAGTAGGCAATCATTCTGAATTAGATATATCAGTATATGACTCTGATGAAACTTTTTTGGGGCATGTTAGATTAAGGCCAACAATTTTGGAGAGCAATGTCAAAAAGGTCAATTGGTTCAAATTAGAATCAAGAGTCCCTGGTGAAGTCATAAATGGTGAAATTAAAGTCAGTTATGAATTCACAACAACAAGAAAGAGACATTATGGACCAGAAGACTTCGAAGTCCTAAGGCTATTGGGTAGAGGTACCTTTGGTCAAGTGTTTCAAGTTCGTAAGCTTGATACTGATAGAATATACGCTATGAAAGTCCTTTCCAAGAAGGTCATTATTAGAAAGAAAGAAATTGCACACACAATTGGTGAAAGAAACATTTTAGTTAGTACTGCAACATCTTCATGTCCCTTTATTGTTGGGCTAAAGTTTTCATTTCAAACACCTAGTGATTTATATTTGGTTACAGACTACATGAGTGGTGGTGAACTATTTTGGCATCTACAGAAAGAAGGAAGATTTAGTGAAGAAAGAGCCAAATTCTATATTGCAGAATTAGTCTTATCTTTGGAACACTTACATGATAATGACATTGTCTATAGAGATTTGAAACCAGAAAATATTTTGTTGGATGCTAATGGTCATATTGCTCTTTGTGACTTTGGTCTTTCAAAGGCAGATCTATCCACTGATGATACAACAAATACATTCTGTGGTACTACAGAATATTTAGCCCCTGAAGTTTTACTAGATGATGCTGGATATACCCAAATGGTTGATTTTTGGTCTCTAGGTGTATTAGTGTTTGAAATGTGTTGTGGTTGGTCTCCATTTTATGCTGAAGATATTCAGCAGATGTATAAAAATATTGCATTTGGAAAGGTTAGATTTCCAAAGGAAGCATTATCATCAGATGGAAGAGCATTTGTAAAAGGTTTATTAAACAGAAATCCAAAGAATAGACTAGGTGCTAAGGATGATGCAAGGGAATTAATGAATCATCCATTTTTTAGTGATATTGATTGGGCCTTACTAAAGGCTAAAAAGATCCCACCACCATTTAAACCTCATTTAAGTTCAGAAGCAGATACTTCTAATTTTGATCCAGAGTTCACCGATACAAGTGCATCAGTCATTCATAAACAATTCCATTATGCATCAACACCTTTAAGTCCAGGGGTTCAAGCTAATTTCAAGGGCTTCACATTTGTTGATGAAAGTGCTATGGAAGAATTTCATAAAAATAGTAGAGGTGGTGGTTTATCAACCTCTATATATAGAAATGGAGAATATGGTTCTTTTATACCAGGTAACCCAAATCTTCCACCAGATGAAGATGTAATTGATGAAGATGATGAGGATAACCTAGAGCATGATGGTACATCAGGAATTGATGTTGATGGTGATCATGATATGGATGATCAATTTGTCAATGGCCAATTTGACTTGTGATATTTTATAATGTATACAAAACCTCTTAATATTTATTTCTTATAGAAAATATAATAATATATTCGTTTATAAAAAATAATCTATAAAAAACTTCTGCTGAGAGTCGAACTAAGCATAGTTGCTATTTTTTCTTGTATTCCTTTTTTTTTTTTTTTCTTCGAATAATTTTTTTTTACTTTTAATAAAAACAAAAAAAAAAACAAAAAAAAAACAAGATTAAATTAACTTAGCGAATTTTCCTCCAATAAAATTGTTATAAGCACCGAAATAGCTCTAAAGACGTGCCTAATAAAAAAACGAACAACTACTGCTCGTCATCTATTCTACATTATTGCAGTACTTCCTTCAAACAATATTTTAAAAGAACATATCTTTCAAGGCTATTAACGATACAAGGATTCCCTTTGTTGTTTTTGTAGGCTCTACTTTTAAGTAACAACACCCTTATATCTAAGAAAAAAAATACATATATACAAAAGAATACCATCAATATTTAAGAAATCTCAAGGTGTTATACAAAAAAATTAGATCATTCAGGGATATACATCAAAAGCCTTTACTACATTCAAATATCCATGGTGATGCAATCAAATATTAAGGATGAATATATTGGTGCTAATGGTAGTTATACTAGTGGTATAACTTCAGCTACCTCAGATTCTGGAAATCTAACTTCTTATCACACAGGAGAATTAACTTCAAATTCACAATCACAAGTTCCAAATATGCAACCACAAACTACTGTCCAACCTCCTGTATCTACGGATTTTGTGAAGAAATTGTTTCAAATGCTAGAGGATGAATCATATTGCACAATAGTGAGGTGGACACCCACTGGTGATTCATTTATTATATTAGATAACTTTGAATTTACTAAAGAAATCTTACCAAAACATTTTAAACGTTCAAACTTTGCCAGTTTTATTAGACAATTAAATAAATATGATTTTCATAAAGTGAAAATATCTAATGAAGATAAGCAATTGAATGGGTATACTGAAGACGTATCTGAATTTAAACACCCTGATTTTAGAAAAGATAATAAGGAAGCTTTAAATACAATAAAAAGAAAAGGACCTACACAGAAACGAGGAAACCTTATTGAGAATACTTCTAATCAAGACACCGTCAAACATTTAGAATATCAAATTGATAACTTAAATAAAGAACATTCAGTTTTATCAGATGAAATAAAATTATTGACTTCTAAATATAATAATGTAATTGAATCAATGATAACAATGAAAAGTATACAGGATAGATATTTCAAAAGTATATCTACTTTGGTAAATTGCCTGGTTAACAATGGTATTAAGGTACCTCACATTGATTTACCACCTGTATCACCAGTGGTTGGCTCTTCCCAAACACAACAATCTGATCCACCCCTTCTTCCTCAACTATCACAATATTCACTCAATAATCTAATTTATGATCCTCAGATGGCACATCAAATACTACCGCATCCTAGAACTGGAAATCTACCTCCAGTAGTTGGTGGTCAATCTCAACAAACAATCTCTGTTATTAATAATAATTCTAATAGTAACAACGCTAATCACAATAGTAATATCAACCAGCAAAACGGTAATAACATCACAGTAAATAATAGAAAGTCTGCTACAAATATAAGAAATAATTTGCAAAATGACCAGCCTCGCCCAAATAGGTTAATGCCTGGATTTCATGTTTTATTAGTGGAAGATGATCCAGTTTCTATTTCAAGATGTACAAAATTTTTAACTATTTATGGGTGTACTGTTGATGTTGTTGAGGATGGACTCAATGCAATTTCAATACTTGAAACTGCTAAATTCGATATTGTCTTTATGGATATCATTATGCCAAATCTAGATGGTGCTACTGCTACCTCATTTATTAGAGGGTTTGATGATAAAACCCCAATTATTGCAATGACCGGTAATGTTGAAAATAGAGACTTATTAAAATATTTAGAAAATGGTATGAGTGATATTCTTGCTAAACCATTTACCAAGGATGATTTATACGCTATGCTGGAAAAGCATCTTGCCTCTAGAATACCTTTAATCAAACAGCATCAACAGTTACAAGGATTAGATGACCATATAGACAAAAAGCAAAAGATGTAAAATCGTTTTCTTGGTAGTGTTACCAATTTTGATTTACTTATTTTTCTGATCAATTCATTTCATTCGATTTAATTCAACTTAATTTAACTTTATTTAATAGTTTATCTGATATACTTTTATTACAATGTACATTTATATAAATGCAAAAAGTCAGAATAATATACCTGCTCACCAGCTCCATGTTTTAAGCTTGCGTTCCGAACATTTTCGGAACCGGACCGCTTCAGATTTTTTTTTCTTGAATAATAAAACCTGACCAGATAACCAAAGGAATTTGACTTGTTTAACGTATAGTTTACATTCAACAAAACTACATAACCATAAAAGTTGCTGAGATCATAATGTCTAATACTAACACAAGTTCAGGTGCAACATTAGTTGCTAGATCGCTAAAGAAATTAGGTGTTACCTCTGTATTTGGTATAGTTGGTATTCCAATTGTAGAGGTAGGTGATGCTTTGATCAGGGAAGGTGTAAGATTTATTGCCTTTAGAAACGAGCAGGCAGCGTCATATGCGGCTTCAATATATGGATACTTAACAGGAAAACCTGGTGTTTTATTAGTTGTTGGTGGTCCTGGCCTTGTACATGCTACTGCTGGAGTTTATAATTCAAACTCAAATCGATGGCCGCTTGTAGTGTTGGCTGGTTCTTCAAGTTTTAATGACATCTCAAAAGGTGGATTTCAAGAATTAGATCAAGTGAGCTTTATGAGTGGATTGACAAAATTCCAAGCTAAACCATTATCACTTGAACAGGTTCCAGATTATATATATAAAGCATACACATCAGCTATGTTTGGGGTTCCAGGATCAACTTATATAGATTTGCCAGCTGACCTAATTGAAGCCAAATTGGGGTCTTCAGACCATGAATCGGAATTAATAAAACCTTTATATCATATAACACCAGACCTTGTTCCAAAATTTATTCCAACATCATCAAAGATTAAAGAAGTTGCATTAGTATTGAAAAATTCGAAATCTCCATTAATAATCATTGGTAAGGGGTCTTCATATTCAAATTCCTCTACAGAGCTTAAAAGATTTATTGTCTATCATAATATCCCCTTTTTACCTACCCCTATGGGTAAAGGAGTTGTTCCAGATTCATGTATGCTTAATGTATCTTCTGCTAGAAGCTTAGCGTTAAAAACATCTGATGTTATCATATTGGTTGGCGCAAGATTAAATTGGATATTACATTTTGGTGAAGAACCAAGATTTGCACCAAATGTGAAGTTTATTCAAATAGACTCAAGACCTGAGGAAATAGGATATAATTCAAAATCATCTTTGAAATATGGTCTAGTTGGTGATATTCCATTGGTAATTAATGAGCTGAATTCAGAAATGGGTGAACTTAAATTCAAAGGTGTCACAAACGACATAAAGCTGGTTATAGATAAAAACAATAAGTTATTGACATTGAAAGAGAACATGCCTTCAAATAATGGTCAATTAAGCTACAATATTGTCTATAAAATTTTGAGATCTATAATTTCCGATATTCAAAAAGATACAATTTTAATAACTGAAGGTGCTAATACGATGGATATAGCAAGAGTCTCATTTCCCCAAGATTACCCCAAACAGAGAATTGATGCTGGTACAAATGCTACCATGGGTGTTGGTATTGGTTACGCAATTACATCGAAATTAATAAATCCTGATAAATTCGTTATTGCTATTGAGGGTGACTCTGCAGTTGGGTTTAGTGCTATGGAAATCGAAACTGCTGTTCGCTCACATCTACCGTTAATCATTATCGTTATGAATAATAGTGGAATTTATCATGGTGTACCGGCTGATATTTTAAAAATGACACACTTTGATAAGTTACCAAGTACAGCTTTAAGTTATAGTACAAGATATGATATTTTGGCGCAAGGCCTTGGTGCTGAAGGATATTATGTTAAAACGGAATTAGAGGTCCAGGAAAGCTTTAATAAAGCATTAAAAAATTCCAAAGATGGTATAACCACTCTTATTAATATTATAATATCGCCTGGTACCAAAAAGAAAGTTGGATTTGGCTGGCAGAATAAGAAAAAACTGATCAAATTATGATATGTGAAATTCGCAAAAATTAAGTTCATACCATCTTTTGAGCCTGAGAAGATTTTCATAATAAGTTGTACTTATTTAATAATATGTTAAATACATCATTGAATAGGTGTAAGATCAGATAATTTATATCAACTTTTTATATATTAGTAATTCTATTGATCAATTATTCACTAATGAATATATATCATCTTAGCATGATTCTCAACAGTCACAGTAATTTCTTGCTCTTGGAAACGGGACGACATCTTTTACATTGTTAACATCTGCTAGGTAACAGATCAGTCTTTCCAATCCTAGGCCAAACCCCCCATGTGGAACAGTAGCATTCTGACGAGTTGACAGATACCATTGCATACTATCAATATTCATTCCCCTATTATTCATCTCTTTTGTTAGATTGAAAAGGTCATGTTCTCTTAATGATCCACCAACAATTTCACCAACATCAGGGACTAAAAGATCAAAACATCCAACAGTTTTGTTATCATTGTTTATCTTCATATAGAATGCTTTGAGTTCTTTTGGATAATCTGTTACAAAAACAGGCTTTTTGAAATATTCTCCTGCTAGCCATTTTTCATGTTCAGTAGCTAAACCATCACTATACTCAATTTTATGTATAAATTCAGCATTTGAATCGGTTATTATTTGTATCGCTTCATCATATGTTATAGTTTCCCATTTATTGTTTAATAAGGACTCCCATCTGCTTTTCATGTTATTGATCTTCATTTCAACATCCCCTTCTTTTCTTTGTGAGAATAATAGATTTGAAGCAACATCATCTTTGTCTTGAACCAAATCACGAATAACGTATTTGATCATTTTTTCAGTAAAAGTAGTTAATTGATGAACATCCTCTATAAAAGACATTTCAGCCTCTAACATCCAAAATTCGCTTAAATGTCTGTTTGTATCACTTAATTCTGCTCTAAAACTTGGAGATAAAGTCCAGACTCTGTTTAGTGCCATTGATAGTACTTCTAAATGTAATTGAGTTGATACAGTCATATAAGTTGACTTACCAAAGAATTTTTCTTTTTTCTCTAATAAAGAATTTGATTCAATATTGAACAATTCACCAGCACCTTCACAATCAGTGCTTGTAATTAATGGTGGATTTGTTTTAAAGAAACCTTCACTCTTGAAAAATTCATTTAATTTAAAATCCACGAATGATCTAAACCTTAAAACAGATGATATATAGCTTGTCTTAGGGCGCAGAGTTGGTATAGTTCTAAGGTATTCAAGTGAATGGATTTTCTTCTGTAAAGGATAAGAATTTGGTACATCACCTATTACAGTAAAGTTATCTACTTTGAATTCAAAATCATCTTTTCCCTTTGATGGAATAAACGTACCAAGTAATTCAATAGATTGACCAGTTTTCAATATTTTAGCAGCTTCTGGAGCTATCACACAGTTTAATGTCTTATAGGTTGAACCATCTGAAAGATCAATGAATGCAACTTTTTTGAAAAGACGGACTGATTTGATATAACCATGAACTTTAATTGAATTATTGGGATCTGGGTATTTCAAAAGTTGATTAATTGACTTTGGAATGGAGAGAGAACTACTGTATTTCCTTAGTGGCAGAAATTTAGACACTTTCTCACTGTATTTGAACATGTTTAATATGATAATAATGTGATTAATATCCTGTTTATCATATTAATTTGTTTATGATCATTATTTATATATATGAAGTAATAAGTCTGCCAGCGTCAGTGAGCTTTTTTGTTCGAAGACAAAACTCAAGTTAAATCTCCGAAAAGGGCATTTTTCCCAATCTGGGGATTGATTCTAATCACTACTTACTACTGAAACTAAAACTAACTAAGTAGTAGCACTATTATTAATAATTAAGGATTTATTATATTATTTTGTATTGATGAAATATATCAATACAACTATAGGGAATTATTATCAAGATAGGATCTATTAATTTTATAGTTTTTCAATATTTTGTTCTTGGTCTCTTTGCATCTTTGCCTTTAGTCTATTATAGCTCTTTACTCTTAACTGCATCAATTTATCCAACTGGAAGTTTTTCAATCTCAATTTATCTTGTGTACACCCTAATACAGGACAAGGGAAGCTATTTGTTCTTCTTGTCGTTTCTTTGATGGCCTGTTCCTCAAAAGTATGACCACATACATCACTGATCATTGGAGTCTCAAAAAGCTTCAAACTCAATGGACATTTTAAACTAACTTTACCACCCTCTATTTCAATATCATCATCTCCACCATCATCTTTCTCTTTATCCCTATCAAGATCATTTGGTAATTGGTCTTCAGGATGTTGCAAAACAAACAAACAACTTTTTAAAAATCTATAATTATCCTTATCAGAAGGAGAGATATACTGATATGGGTATTTCAAATCGGCTAAAGCAACATTATTATTATCAAGACCCTCTTCAAATAGATCAACAAATGTTTTAGTGTCATTGTTTCTATACAAATCAATGTTTCTTGTATTTAAAGGTTCTTCTTGCATTAATCGACCCTTTATTTTACCAACAGTGGAATAATATAATTTTTCAAATAGTATATTTTCCTTCTGAGTTTTGGATAAATCTTCAAATATCTTTATTAGTCCCTCTATCTGTTCTATTTGTAAATCGCTAAGTAACTCATTGCCTTTACCATTACTGTTTTCTTTATCTGGGAAAAGAGACTTTATATATTCATCAATAGTATTCATCACTTCTTGTTTAGAAGCTACAATGTCATCAGTGCTTGGGATAGATAGCCCAATCTTGTCAAGATCATCGGTCATTCCATAATGGATTGGGAAATAAGTGGGCAACTCCATTTTTCTAATATAATACTGATCAATTATACTAAGATCAACATTAATAATTACGCCTCTATTTTATAATATTTGGATCTGTTTATGTTTTCTCGTGTATGTCTAGTCAACAATTATATAAGCAATATATTTCTTGTTTTTTTTTTTTTTTTTAAATTCTTGCAAACTATGAATTTATCGGTAAGGACCTGTTGCAAACATAAGAGAAGGTTATTCCATAATTAACGTCATCAGGCTTTACAAGCATGGTTCAAATAGTACATGACTCCCCATTTTTCAAAGTAATTCTTCTGAGAGTCATGGAGTCCTTTGTGCACAAGTCACTGGATGAAACCCTGAGCCTGCAACAAATTGTTAATAGGCTTAACTCTAATGCTCTTGTTCAATTGGTATTAAGAATGTCAAAACATAGAAATAACATCATTATAGACCAAGAAACTGGAGATATCACAGTTAATGATGAAGATGATGATGATGATGATGATGATGAGGAGGAGGAGGATGAACCAATTACTATAACGATAAAGGATGTTGTCTTGACAATTACAAAAATGTTTCATAATACAGAAGTTCATATTTTACCATCAAAGGATAACTTCAAAATCAAATTATCAAGAGAACAATTCTTAAATCTTACAGAGAAATATTATAAAGAATATCAAGAGGAAAGTAATCATTATATCAAGCTATTGGAGATGAAATATGATGAATTAATAAATGAAATTATTTCAATCCAAAAGGGTGGATTGGATGATTTGATTGTTAAAGAACACAATGAATTACATCCAACTAATATTATTCAACAAGAACCACACATCATACAGAAAGAGATACAGCAGCAAGGTCCACAAGAAAAACCATCATTGTTGCAAGCAAAACAATCAGAAACAGAACAACACACAGACATAAGTCAAAAGGACTTGAAAACTTCATTGGCACAACTACAATCAAAACCAACTGAAATAGAAGATCAAAAGAATTCGATCAACCAAGATACAAGTATTACTAATGATAGCAGTGCTTCAAATATCGATTCTGTCGAAATTGAATCAAAGATCAGAAATCAACATGATAATTCAAAAACAATTCTGAAGGTAGATAATAAGAATGATTCTGACCATGCAGTTGAAATGAACGAATCAAACAATGAAGAAGCAATTCAAAACGATATCATTCAAACTGGACTTGATAAAGCAGAAATCAGTGTGAAAGATCAACAAAAAATAGGTGAAAATCGTATTAAAAGTAGCACGCTTGAGAAAGATGAGCACAGAGGCCAACATATCGAAAAAGAAGCAGAAAAGGTACCGGAAAAGGAAATAGAGAATGATCATATATCTGAGAGAAATACAGAGGATATTGAAGCTGATTTAACTGCTAACTTGAAATCGAAATCTTCTAGTGCTGAGCCAATAAAAAACTCTAGTAATAATGATAATAATTCATCAGTTGTGAAACTTCAAGATGACGTGAAAGAAGAAACATCTCAATTTGATAATGATTTAACAAAATCTAAGGAGATAAAATCTAGACTAAGAAATAAAGAAGTTTCAGATATTGTGGGACCTGTTGAAAATCAAGAACATGTCGAAAATATTGAGAGTAAGAAGGAGTTTATTTCTCGTAATTCCAGAAAAAGAGTGATATCACGGGTTTCTAAAGAACCAGAATCAATCAGTTTATATCCAAATAAAAAACTACAACACCAGTCTAATCCATTAATCTCTAATATCATATCTTATAAATATTCATCAATGTTTCAAGACAAAGTTAATGAAAATCATGCACCAAACTATTACACATTAATCAAATGCCCTACAAATATTAAATCTATTAAACAAAAGTTAAAAGATGGTAGAATACAAAACTCTTTAGAATTGGAAAGAGAATTACTACTAATGTTTGCTAATGCTATGATGTATAATAAGAGTGATACTGATGTGTATGAATGGACTAAGGAGATGCAATCAGATATTGATAGACAGATTAAGGTATTCAAAGAAGCGGAGGATAGTTAAGATTGCCTTTTATGTTTGTCTGATTTAATATTTTAATTTATATAATATCATATAATTAACTTAGTAATGATCATGATATTTTACATATGTAATTCGACGATAATAGAGAATCGAAATGAGTATGTTTCACTAAAAACGTGTAATATTAGAGATATGAAGTAAATGCTCATTATGAATCCAATTTATTTAATAATTTATTATTATTATATATATACATGAGATAAACTTAATTCAACATCAAGAGCCTTAAACAATAGTACTATTTAAATGAAATATGAAAAACCCAAAAAAGAAGAAAAATGCATAGGTAAATGTTCTTAGTACTGATAGTACCATATACCATATAGAAATCAGCAAACAGCAAGCAGATAGCAGTGAACAGTGAGCAGTGAGCAGTGAGCAATGAACAGTAGTTAAAATATATAACCATAACTATATCATCAATGTTTTTAATAATTAATAACAAAGGATACCGGCTTAACGTTTCATATTTTGAGTTAATAGAGCATTTTGTTCTTGGAATCTTTGTCCAACTCTTTCACTATGCTTCAAGAATTTTTCACTACATTTTAGAATACAACTTTCTTCCTTGTTTGTTAATTTATCAGAGGTGAAATCATTGATACAATCAGTGAAACAACGCTCGACTAAGTGTGAGTACAAACGCATGAAATCCTTCATTTGTTTTTGTTCCACGATCTTTTGGAACTCCATTTGCTCCTTTTGGTTTAATTGATCCATTTTGATTGAGTTATGTATATATGTATATGTATAAGTCTATGCTTATGTTTTTTTTTAGCAATATTCTATCTAAATTGGTAGATTTAAGTTGGATATGCCTGCTCTAAATTTCGTTGAAAGAAAAAAAAAAATTGATAAAAATTTTATCGGGAGGGTAACTGCTGTTTTGGTACAGTCAACTTTTAAGATAGAGGAAAATTTTTATAGTGATCAACCATATATAATTATGATATTATTCCTGCTCTAAATCAAATTCATTTAATCTTCTGGATTAAATTCCAGTATTTCACTACCATGAATAAATAGTTAAGTGTATATTAAGTGTATATTGTAGAGGGAATAAGACATGCGCCATTTAAATGCTTAAAAAAAAAAGCAGTGACCACCATCATCAATATATAGATATATCTTACTTATATAAAAATTGTTGAAAAAATAGTATATTCATCACCAATATATAGCTTGGTGTACTTTTCATAACTCACGGTTTATTGATATATTCAGATTCTGCTGCTAATATAACATATATACCATATCATATACCCCATTTGAATACTTCTTGAAAGTTCAACTTTTAATAATTCATACTAACTTAGCAACATTTTAAATAATCTAATTTGAAAAGAACCAAAATTAGCACAATGACTGTGACCAATTTATCATTTACACAAAGAGCTGCTGTTCATGATTCACCATTGGCTCAAAGATTATTTAGACTAATGGAAGAAAAGAAATCAAATCTTTGTGCCTCAATCGATGTTCGTACAACTGCTGAATTCTTAAAATTAGTTGATACTTTAGGTCCATATATTTGTTTAGTAAAGACTCATATTGATATTATTGATGATTTTTCTATAGAAAATACTATTATCCCATTAAAGGCTCTTGCCTTAAAGCATAACTTTTTAATCTTTGAAGATCGTAAATTTGCTGATATTGGTAATACTGTAAAGGCACAATATTCCGGTGGTATCTTTAAAATATCTTCATGGTCTGATATTACAAATGCTCATGGTGTTACTGGTGAAGGCATTGTCAAAGGTTTAAAGGAAGCTTCCCAAGAAACAACAAATGAACCAAGAGGTTTATTAATGTTGGCTGAATTAAGTTCTAAAGGTTCATTAGCTCATGGTGAATATACTAAAAAGACTGTTGAAATTGCTAAATCTGATAAAAACTTTGTTATTGGGTTTATTGCTCAAAATGATATGGGTGGTAGAGAAGAAGGATTTGATTGGTTGATTATGACTCCAGGTGTTGGGTTGGATGATAAAGGTGATGGCTTAGGTCAACAGTATAGAAGTGTGGAGGAAGTAGTTGCTGGTGGTACTGATATTATTATTGTAGGTAGAGGTCTCTTTGGTAAAGGTAGAGATCCAATAATTGAAGGTGAAAGATATAGAAATGCTGGTTGGAATGCATATATCAAGAGAACTTCTTCTCAATAATCAAATTTATTACTGTTTTAACTCATATAATTATGTCAAACAACAAATTATAATAAAGTGCAGAAGTAAAAAATTATTAGATTCTTTTATTCACTAATGCTTACTGAATTTATATATATGTATATACATATATATTGATATCTGAAGAGTTGAAAAGGTTAGTTCTCACCTAGTAATTACATTATATATTCTTTTTTCCTATTTAATACCCATGCAGTATACTATAATATTAGTAGTTTATCTAGTATTTATTTCCATAAAGAGTTAAACAATCAAAGAAAGCAACCGATTCTTTTACGATCTAAAACATTATAGGCAGATTAAATTTTGTGAATATTGTAAAGGTAAGGATATTGGGATTATAAACTTTAATGGTATATCACCTAATGAATTCTCATGGTTGTACATACTAAACCACTTGTAGTTGTTAGTAGTTAGATGGGTAAAAAAAAAAAAATTATTTAATACTGCTATTCAATAATACTGTTAGACATTCAATTATAACCATTGAACATCTCTAGTGTTATCTTTGTTTCACGTACAGACTAACACCAATATTCATTTCTTTATTAGCATCAATATAATTCATATTTCTCATACTCATACTGTTAAATAATCTTCTTCTTTTGATTTTCTTTCATGATTCCTCTTATTCAATGGCACAAACCAATACCAATCAACATCAGCATGATCAACAAGATCAACAAACAGCAACACCGTCATTTAATTCAAACTTTGAACATAAGAAGAAGAACTTCGATGATAAGGACATGGTATCTGGACCAAAGAACTCGTCAGCATCTATTTCTATAAATACCCCATTGGATTCTACACAATCCGAATTAACAAGCAATGGTTCCAAACTTGTAGGTGCAGGTACTGCAGGTATTCGTGCTTTAATGTATCAATTTACTACTCTGTATTTAAGAACACCGCCTGCTAAGTTATTTAGACCATCAAGAATTGATTATATGCTAATAACTAGGGTGCTTGTCAATGGTTCAGTTTATAATGCTTCAAGTTCAAAACCTTATAATTTCTTAAAAGATTCATCAATTGGTATTTTAATATCTGCTGTTAGAAAATACGGTTGGAAATTTATACCTGAAAATATATTACCTCCATTAATAGCGAATTCTGCTACTGGTGTTGTTCTTTATACTTCTTATTTAATGAGTTTACAACATTTTAATGATAATAAGACACATTTTTTAGATAATCCTTCACCTTGGGATACACTTAGAGCAGGATTTTTAGCTGGATTCTTGCAATCTGTGGCTGCTGCTCCAATAGATGCCATTTATACAAGATCTTCTGCTAATGAATTATTGGAAGGTAAACATGAAAATTTATGGAAATTTGGTTTGAAAAAATTAAGAGAAGTTGGTGTATCTGGAGTATTTGCTGGTTATGCATTAAGTTTTGTTAAAGAAAGTTTAGGATTTGCAATTTATTTCTGTTCATTTGAAACAATAAAAAATCAATTGTTCAATTTTACTAAAATGACATTGATAAACTTTAATTATTATTCTAATATTATTAGATCACCATTACAATATAAGATGACCAAAGAAGAATACATCAAAGAATGTGAAAGTCAAAAGAAATATAAATTCATGAAAACTGTATTTGTATTTGCAGCAGGGATAACTGCCTCATTATCATTACAAATAATACAATATCCAATTACTAAAATTCAAAACATTCATCTTTCAAGATTAGAAGCCTTTGATATATATAGAGCAGCAGGCCTTGATCCAAATCCAAAGGTAAATTCTACTTCAATAGAAACAACGGCGTATAGATCATCTAAACTATTGACCATTTACTACAATACATATATGGATACTTTGGAGCACGTTGTGTTTTTGAAGAATAATTCAAAACTAAATTGGTATGATTGGTGCTATAGAGGATTTACTAGACATACATTATCTGTAATACCTGCTACTACATTAGGATTGGTTGTATTAGAATCTTTGAGAAATAAATTGGCAGTTGAAATTGAACCATTAGATCCATTTCAACCTTAGTGCATAACTTTATTAATATAGATAGTCGTGGTATTGTACATCATAATTAGGATATACTTTAACAATTTTTCAATTACATCAACTTCCATACAGAAATTCAAGTAGCAGCAGAATGTGTATAATATCAATATTCTTAAATATGTAAATAGTATACCTTGTTCAAGATAAATCTTTTTGATATATAGAATTCAGATACTTTGAAACAAATAAGTTTTAACTGGTGTTTCACTCGCAATATGCTTATTACTAGTAAGTTCTATACAGTAGTTGTGCTTTATTGTGCTCATTTTTGAATTCTGAACATTTTCAGAGAAAGAAAAAAAATCGTTAAGTCTTCAATTTTAGTGAGTAGAGTAAAAGCAGTCATTAGATTTGAAATGGGAGTTAAGTCTCTTAATACCATGATATATATTGATATATCTATCAATAATGAAAAGATTGGTCGTATTGTTGCAGAACTTTATGATGATAAGGCACCTAAGGCTGTTAAGAATTTCATAGCTCTTTGCTCTTCTGCAAATGGAATTAGCCTGAAGGGAAATCATTTTCACAAGGTAATCAAAAACTTTATGATTCAAGCTGGGGATATAGTATATGGTTCAGATCTTTATACAAGTGAAAGATCAAATGCTGGTAAAGGTGGTATGTCAATCTATCATAATGCAAATAAAGATAATGAATCATCGTTAAAAGGAATTTTTAAAGATGAAAATTTACAAGATTTTAATTCATTATTCAATTTGGCTATGGCAAATAGTGGACCCAATACAAATACTTCACAATTCTTTATTAATACATATCCAGCTCCTCACTTAAATGGTAAGCATACTATCTTTGGTAAAATAATACATGGTAAATCAACAGTACGAACCATTGAGCTTCAAAAAGTAAATTCTGATAATATTCCTGAAAATGAAATTTGTATCTCTGATTGTGGCATTTGGTCTGAACAGTTAGGTGTCCCAGTTTTCAATGCATCTTATGATACTGTTGGCGGTGACATATATGAAGAGTACCCAGAAGATGATGACCATTTTGATAAAGATAGATCATCTGATGCATATGAAGTTTCAAGTAGAATCAAAGATGCTGGTACTCTATTATTCAAAAAGAAAAATTACATGGAATCATTTTTTAAATATAAGAAGGCACTGAGATATACTATGGAATTTATCCCTGACCAAGATCAAGAACCTGAACTTGCACCTAAGTTCGAAGATCTGAAAAAGAAGCTATACTTGAATATAGCTCTTGTATCAAACTGTTTAAAGAATTACACTGACAGTGTTAAATATTGTACATTTTTATTGGAATCAGAACCAAATACATCCACGGATAAAGCAAAGGCATTTTACAGGCGTGGTTGTGCTGAGTTTGAGCTGAAAAAGTGGGAACTTGCTCTAAAAGATTTTGAGGAATGTTCCATTAATAATCCAACTGATAAAATAGTTTTACAAAAAATTGAAGATACTAAACAGGCAATCGAAATTTCTAAAGACAAAGAAAAGAAACAATACGCTAAATTTTTTGGTTGAACTTATACTTGTAAATAATACTGTGCCATTCATGTATATTTTGTTCAAGCTTCCTAAATGCACACATGCTTGTTCATTCGACGTGGAGTAAGAATTTTATTATTTTAAAATCCAAAATCAAATGCACTCATATCGGGTTCCTGGAAAGCAGCACTTGGTGGCTTCAATGTATTATTAGGATTGATTTTTTCTGTTCCATTTACTGAGCTATCTTCAGATTCAGTTTTACTCAATGAATTAGATGCTAAACCATATTTCTCTAACATACTGAGTTTGGCTGGAATTTTTGATGGTTCAGTTGGTTTATTACCGTTAGTACTATCAAATTTATTGATCAAAGTATTTCTTACTTTAGTTTGTGGACTCATACCATATTTCTCAATTATACTCGTAGTTGCTCTAGTCTCACCACTTCCAAACTTGATGAAACTTTGTTCCCTTTTCATTGTATTCTCAGTTCTCAAGAACTTCCAATTCTTTAGGATGAAACAGGATAAATAGTCACATCCCATCCTAGTATATATTGAAGAGACTCTTAAAATGAATTCATATTCCACTTCTGATGGTATACTCAAAGAGCCATGTAAATAACCAATTTTCTTCTCTCTTAAACTTTTATACAATTCAATCAGTAGTGGGTCATCTTCAATGAAAGACTTAGATTTCTCAGAGATTTGAATATTTTTCAATACAGTGTCATCGACAACGTCAACAGGTAGTCTAATCAATGACTGAATAGCCCTAGCTTGGTCAGAAATCTTCCAGAACACAAAGCTGGTTGTCCATCTGTCACCATTCTGAACTGCTTGAGACAATACCGTGCTTGTTAACAACCTTTTTAATACGCTTCCATTATCGCCTTCATAAACACGACAAATTCCAATAGCTAATGATATGTCATTCATTTGTTTTACTATAACGTTCACTGAATCTTTCAAAGAATCCGCTAACAAGAAAAAACATGCAGCTAATTGATATCTATGTTTACTTAATAAAACAAATGCATTTTTTAAAGCAGCAGTTTTCCATCTATAAGAACTAAAATCATTCTTCAAAAAATTGACCATTTTACTTTGTTCAGGATTTCCTACTGCAGTCTTCCAGAGTCCCATCAATATTTGTTTTTTTCTCAACGCTAAATAGTATAAGGAGCAGCTGCTTGGGTCCCTAGTTTTCTGCGAATTGAACTCATTTTTAGCAATCTGCTCAAAAACAGTCACTAAATCATCATATTTAAGCCAATAAGACAACCCGTATTGTTTAGAAACTTCCCATGTAACTCTTCTATCTGGTATAGAGTTCTGGACTAGTTGTAAAAGTAATTCTTTGTTATCACTATGTAATGCCCAACTGATATCTCTCATTGTTAAGCCTATCTGTGTGTCCCTATGAACTTGGAAAAGCTTTAAACCCAGAAAGAATTTTAGCCCACTAGAATCCAAGCTTGTAGTATTATTATCAATATCTATAATTGCTTCAATTGTACTAACTAATGTCATTTGTTGATGTCTTGTTAAATATGGTAAAGAGTACTTATGAAGTTTATCTTTCAGCATCTCAACAATAGTTGAATTCAGTGTATTGTATTCTTCGTTAAACTGGTTTTTATCACTAACAAATTTTTTAGCAAAGAATTTATCAATATCAAACGATAAAAAATAACCAATGTCAGCAATTTCACCACCAGTTGTTTCAATTTGTTTCAATTTCAGGAATAACCTTAACAAAACCTCTTTGACTAACTCAATCTTCCCCATAAATAAGGATTGAATGATGATTTGTGGGTGATATAATGGTAATGGGCCATTAAGAACAGAGGCAAGATTAAGTAAGTCTGAGGAAATAATATTTCTAGACCCAATAGACTTTCTAGTAATTTTATCCGTGAAATCAAGACTCTTGTCAGCAATGAATAGTTGATTCCCTGTACCAATGACAAGCATACCATCCTTAAGCCATACCGAGTCACCTATTTCATGATTTGTGTAACTTGAAATATCTACCTTCTTGATTGGTAGAAAGGCTGGGTTTGAATGAGTATAATCATAACGAAGTTGAGTATATAAGAGACAGTATGTATCGAATCCGACTGATAAAATACTTTGCTTATTGAAAGTACTGGTCCAATCAATATCTCTTATTGTATGTTCAAAGGTTTCTTCATACTCAAGAACATCTCTTGTTAAATCCCAAATCGTCAATCTATATGTAGTTGAATCGACTATTGCAAATTTAGAGATAGATGAACCACTTATATAAGATGCATTCAAGACTCCTGAGTCCAGTCTAGAGCTTTCAAGCCAGGTGATTGTATCCTTGATCACTTCAGCACGATAACATAGCAGTAAGCCTGTCTTACTTATAGTTGCCAAAATTGTTCTGTTACATGGAATGTGAGAACCAACAGGATCAATAGTTGAAATTATTATGGCATCACTGGTTTCAATACTTGTTGTCTTGAACGGTTCAATTGTTCTATTTCTTATAATCCAAGCTTTTGTTTCATCTCTATAGACAGCGATAACATAATGAAGGTTGGAAGAATGAATTTCCAATGGAATGCTTGCAAAACATAACGGATTATGATCTTTCTCAACGTTGTATGTATATACAGCTTTAGCAACTTTGATCGAAGTATCCCACAGAGTAATCAGATTTGAACATATTGTGATCAACTGATTACCTTTATCCAATAAAATACTTTTAGTGATTGGAGATAATGTATTAACTACAGATTTCTTTTTCAAAGAAATGCTTTCTTTCAGATATTGCGGTTCCCACACACAATTCTCATTGAATCTTGATACTGTTAGCATTGCCTCACCATCACTTGTTCTGTCTACCTTGATAATTGATTTATTGTGTCCAGTTAATTTGTGGAGGAATGAGCCTAAAGACTTACTCTCTTTATTACCATCACACCTTAACAATGATGCTAAATCAATAGCAGAATGCCTAATGACACCATTTAGATCATGCACAATTAGGGAAAGTTTACCATCAGCTCTAATAATAGGTTCACCAAAGTTTATAAATTCTGGCTTCTTAACAAATGATGAAATTGACAATTTTGTCTTCATTAATTGAGTAATGTTCATTAACTTTGGGGGATTTTTGGATAAATTTTCTAATGCATATATTTTGAGATCGCCTTTTTCATTGGCCACCATAGCAAGGTCTGGTTGCTTTTTACCTAATTCTATAAGGTCAGGGCTATAATTTTTAGATAATGAAATTTTTATTGCATCTGAAATCAAATAATCATCAATGATATTAACAAATCGTTTCCCATTATTACTATCGTTCTTGTCATGTCTATCGACATCATCAAACAGATCTAGTGATCCCCAATGTTGAATTATGTGTGAGTTATCGTGTTCGTAATTTGACCAAACTCTGAGAATAGAATCTCTTGAGAGAGAATATAAAGTATTAGTATAAGATTCTGGATCCTCCATTGTATCAAGATCATGTCTTTTCCATCTAATACTTGTGATTGAAGTAGAATGCAATAAATAAGATAGATCAAATAAGGAATTCTCACCAAATGCCACTCTATTCCAAACTTTTAACAGTGTATCATATTTCCCACAACTTGCAATTAAGGTCGAGTCTTGGGATATTTTACAAATATAAACAGGACTGGCTTGAAGAACAGACCAAATATTTGAAGTCTTCAATACACCATAATCATCCTTAACTTCCCAAAGTGTCAAATACTGAGACCCAGTTACTAATTCATCCTGAGAACCCCAATTTAAACAATTTATAGCTGATTTATCCTGTTTGTCTATTAAATCTGTTGAATGCTTCCATCTGGGTATTTCCATCTTCAGCTGATAAGGCTCATATATTTGTACCATAAAATTTACAGCAACTGCAATCTTACCGTTGAATGGATTGATATCAACAGCTAATGCATCAGATTCTAAGTAAATTGTTTGTAGCTGCTCCATATTATTGGAAAGTATAATTAGGTTGTTTCCAGAGCAATAGGCTACGATGGAATGACCATCCCATTTTGATTGGCAAACTGCTTGAGCAGTCTTGTTTGGCTCTCCGGGGACAAAACTAATGGCCATTTAAATTGAGATTGAAGATCAATTTTAGCTGTTTGATAATATTGTTGGTAACATCATTTTATGTGTGGTGATCGTATATAATTTCTTCGATCATTCCCTTTAAAACAAACCGAAATAGAATTTCAACAAGATCTCTCATGAACTTGAATAAACTCATATTTTTGAAAAATTGACATTTACTAATTACTGCTGAAAGTAGTAAATCTAGGGTATTGTCAAAATATCCATGCTCCTTTCTGATTTATTATTTTAAAGCTTATAAAAACATCGTTATTAGAAGTCAAAATGATTAAACAGTGATTGATTCACCCTCGGATTTTGAAAATTGCAAAAAACTTCAAAAATTCGATAACCATCGAGCCAGAATAAGAAAGGCACTATAAAAGGTGGTAGAGGAAATTATATATATATATATATATAATGGGAGGAAGGTATGTATTTGTGTCGTAAACTCTTTCATTGGTTCTTTGCTAACCTTTTTTTTGCCTTATTTGTATAGTTGCAAGGATCAGAGAATGGCAGTGGCCATCTGTTTGCAAAGATCACCTTGTGTAATGATAGAAAGACATACACCAACAGAATGTCTAGAGAATCCAGAGTTAGCTGAAGATTTACCTGAACTTTGTAAAGCTCAGATGAAGGCATTTTGGGAATGCAGAAAAGGTTTCTTTGATATGTCAAAAAGATTTAGAGGTAATGCACCATTGTCAACTGGTAAATACAATAATCAATATGAAAATTTGTCCAGTGGTAACTTTGACCCTATGGGAGAAATGAAAAAATTAGAACAGTTAGATTCTACACGAAAGGACTGAAACTTTTTAATGATAATATACCCTTTATCTTTTAGATATAGCTCCGCTTTATTTCAATTATCACTTTTTATCAAACAATTTGATTCTTTAAAAGGATACATACTATTTCTTGTACATATAATTTGTGGACCATAATTGCTCCATGAAGAGGGTTATTTTTTATGTATAATAGTATGTATACCTGTATATATATATGTATGTATGTATGTGTGTGTGCATATGCTATAATAATGAATGCAGCACTAGGTTTCAAATCTATCATGAAATTCCTATGGAGTATTTTCTATGTACATGCAACTAATTATATATTATTTCCAATGTTAATGATTGATTCATACAGTTCATCTACAATATTCTGGTTTAAAATTGGGCTAATGAAAACCACTCTGAAAAAGTCACCGGTATCTAAATCTGGAGCAGGAGAATAATCAATTAAAAATCTTCCTGTTGAATGTAACTTAGAAACAATATATTTAGTTACTTGAGAATTTACTGTAGAATTATCAAATTTACTATCCTTGTTGAAATAGAAACAAACTTGCAAGGCTGGAGGTGGCATAGTGGATATCAATTTAAACTTAGAAGTGTTTTCATGTACTTTAGTGGCAAAATATTTGGTAATGGCGAAGGCATGATCTATTCTTTCTTCATAACCAACCTTCCCATAATAATACCAACCCATATAAAGCTTTAAAGCATCAGGCCTTCTACCACAACCCATTGTTCCTTCAGCCAAGTCATAAAACGTATCACTATTTTGACTACCGTGAAATAAATATGGTGCCTCTAATGAGTTGGCAGTTTGGAAAACTCTTTCATCCGGTAATAATAAGAATGAGCAAGTGGTAGGAACACCTAACATTTTATGTGGATTTGATGTGATTGAATCAGCCAATTGACATCCATTTAATTTATATCTGTAAGTGTTACTAAAGCAAACATTCCCACCCCACGAGGCATCAACATGAAACCAAAGATTGTATTTCTTTGAAATGATGCTTATCTTTTCAAATGGGTCATAAGAGCCAAATACAGTAGTACCAGCAGTAGCATTGATATATAATGGGGTGTAACCTTCAACTTTAGCTTGTAAAATTTTAGACTCTAAGTCATTGATATCCATTATACCTTGGTTATCAACTGCAACTTTAAAGACTGCATTGGAACCCATTCCTAATAATATAGCAGCCTTTTCAATTGAATAATGTGAATGAGAAGATGTGAAAATGGCAAATTTATAAACATGATTGCCATTTAGTTTAGTTATTGGGAATAACATTGATCTTGCAATTTGAAGACTTGTAATATTGGACCAAGAACCACCAGAGAATGTCAGACCACCAGCATGGACTCCATTAAATCCAAACAGTTGTGCATAGCTATTAGAGATTTTCTTCTCAATAATAGTAACCAATGGTGAGACTGTATAAACATGACTATTAGTGTTGAGTAAACTCAATAGTATATCAGAAATAACTCCGATTGGATTTGTTGATGCGTATAGCTTATCTAGAAATCCAGGATGCCAAGTTACCACCGAATTATTTAGCACAGTCTTAAACAAATCATAAACACCTTCTTTACCTTTCCCCTTCAAAGGGACCTCTATATCAATGTGGTGGGACAATTCGGTAGGACTGAGTTGGTTGATATCAAGGCTCGCATCTTTCTTAGTAGAATTTCCAACGTAACTTAATATCAGAGGTTTTAAATCAGACAGTAAATAATCAAGCTCCTCTACTCTATTGCTTTCCAAGTGACAATCCAGTCCAGATATCATCACTTCTCTATTGGACCACTACCAATAGTCTAGTAGTAAACTTAGCTGTACAATGTAAGTCATCATATGTGAAATATTTAAGAAGAAAAAAAAAAATTTGCTAGTGCAACTATTACTACTTACGCAGAGGATGGCAAACATTAAATACCCATATACATAAAGGATGGTCATACAGGATGAAGATACCAGTAATGATAATCTACTGGATTTAGGAATCAAGCTAGTTGAGCAATCATCTTTGGAAAATCAGATTCAGAGAGATACAGATGATCTGATTCAAAAAGGTGAAGTTGATGCTGATTTGAAAAGATTAAACAAATCAAACAATGATCTAAATAAGTTTAGACACGAGCTGGATAAGTTGAAAAAGCAATTGGTTGATACAAGAACCAAAATTTCAGAGAAGAAACTACTCAGAGAAAAGTTACATCATATCGAAACTGACATCAATTCTAAAGTGCAGGACATTAAAGACATTAAATTAAGACTAAAAGATAGTACCAATAAAGAATCAAGCAAATCAAATCCGAATGAAAGACAATCAAATGAATCTGAGAATGATTATTTGGTAAGAATCGGTAAAATAACTGCTTTTGGGAATGCTTCTGGATTCAAAGTAGAAAAGGGTTATGAACAAGACCAGCAACAGAGTTTCTTTTCACATCAAAACCTTATGCTTCCTGGATTTAATGCTACTAGACTTAATATAGAAACTGAAGAATCAAGAAAGAATGCAGAAAACATTAGTAATAACCATGATGATGATGATGATAACAATGACGATAATGATGACAAGATCAATCCAAGAAAAGACACACATCTAGATACTGAACTCGAACATAATTACCAATATGATTCTGATTTCAGTGATCAAAAGGAGGATAGTCAAGAAGAAATCTATAGGCCTCTCAAAAAGGCTAAGTTCAAACAATTAGACGATGATGACATAAGAAACAATGATGACGGTGATGAAAACTTTTATCAAAATAGACTAAAAACTTGGATTCAACAAAGGTCAAGCTTACGCTCCAAATCAGATCCAGACTATCATACAAGTTATCCAGAATGGTTCAAAAAGCATCCTAAAAACCCAGATGCTGTATTGAACTCAGATTACAAAGTTCCTGGTGATATCTACCCTCTCCTATTCGACTATCAAAGAACTGGTGTTCAATGGTTGTACGAACTATATTCTCAAAAACATGGTGGAATTATTAGCGATGAAATGGGGTTGGGGAAAACTATACAAATCATTTCTTTCTTGGCTGGATTGCATTATTCTAAAAAGATTACAAAGCCAATTCTAATTGTTTGCCCTGCAACTGTTATGACTCAATGGGTAAATGAATTTCACACTTGGTGGCCTCCATTTAGAACAATAGTATTGCATTCTATTGGAGCTGCAATGAAGACTAAAAAGAAGTTTAGAGAAGAAGACTTGGAAAACATGTTGATGCTTGAAGGTGAGGATGGTGATGAGATAGCCAGAAACCAGAAGATAAAACAATTCAAAACAGACAAAAATATATCAGAAATCATCGAAAAATTGGTAACCGATGGGCATGTATTAATAACAAGTTATGTTGGGCTGAGAATCCATCAAGAACATCTACTGGATATTGACTGGGAGTACGTTATATTGGATGAAGGTCACAAGATCAAGAATCCAAACTCGAATATAACAATTACTAGCAAAATGTTAAAAACGTATAATAGAATAATATTATCCGGTACACCAATCCAGAATAATCTTCTTGAATTATGGTCATTATTCGATTTCATATTTCCTGGTAGATTGGGTACATTACCAGTTTTTCAGGAACAATTTGAGTTACCTATTAAAGAAGGAGGGTATGCTAATGCTTCGAATTTAGCTGTTAAAATCAGTTATCAAAAGGCTATTGTACTGAAAGAGTTAATACAGCCCTACTTACTGAGAAGAGTTAAAATGGATGTGGCAAGAGATCTACCATCAAAGAAAGAATATGTCTTGATTTGTAGATTAACTAAATTTCAAAAAGAAAAATATTTACAAGTATTGAACCATTTAGAAACTAAATCAGCTTCTTATTTAAGTGCTATAGATACACTTAGAAAAATATGCAATCATCCTGATTTAACTGATTCACATTATTTATCTTCAGAACCAGGATATGGAGAACCTTCAAAATCAGGTAAAATGCAAGTAGTAAAAGAGTTATTGACTCTTTGGAAAAAACAAAAACACAAAGTTCTATTATTTACACAAAGTAGACAGATGATGATAATTCTTGAAAATTTTTTGAATAATTTAAACAATTTCCGATATATGAAGATGAGCGGTGAAACTCTCATCTCCAGAAGACAAGAAATGATTCATGATTTCAACATCAATGACTGGGATCTTTTCTTATTAACCACAAAAGTTGGTGGTCTGGGTATAAATCTCACTGGAGCAGACAGAATAATTATATATGACCCTGATTGGAACCCTTCAACAGACTTGCAGGCAAGGGAAAGAGCGTGGAGACTGGGGCAAAAGAATGAAGTGTTAATCTATAGACTGGTGATAGGGGGATCAATTGAAGAAAAGATATATCATAGACAGATATTCAAACAATTGCTAACTGACAAAATACTTAAAGATCCAAACCAGAAGAGATTTTTTAAGAATAGTGAACTTCATGACCTATTTACTCTAGAAGATTACGATGATAATGATTCTAACAATTTGCTCAAGAATAGTAAGGGTAATCATGACGATTTGACCGATATTTCTGTGATAAAAGGTTTAACAAAGATGGAGAAGTTTCAAGAAGAAAACAAAGAAGACACTGAAAATGACAGACTATTATCAGGTATAATGTCCAATATCTCTGCAAAGGCAATAAACCATGATAAGATTGTTGAATCACATTCAACTTCTGAAAATACTCTTATTGACAGACAAGCGAAGAAAGCAGTTGATGAAGCTTTGATTTCATTAAAGAAATCAAGAAAAATTGTAAAGAGAGCTGGTATGGGTGTTCCGACCTTCACTGGAAAATATGGCTCAGCTGGAAAAACTAAAGTTAGAATAAACAGATTTGGCTTTCCAGCTGAAAACAATTCAAGATCTTCCTCTTCTTCGATTCTAGCTAATATAAAAGAGAAGAAAATTTCCTCGAATTCTGATTTAGAATCTACAGAATTATCGCAAAATACTTCCACCATTAAGCAAATAATTAGTTTTTTATCATCACAGGCTGATTTTTTTGGAAAGTCTAAAGATATTATAGAACACATTGACATGGAAATAACAGATAAAACTAATTTGACAATCTTAAGAGCAATGCTTAAAACAATTGGAACATGGGATGCTTCAAAATCTGGATGGGTATTAAAAGCAGAATTCAAGGAGACTAATAATTAATTACTGTATTTCCCATATAATATATGCATCAACTTACAAATTAGGTGTAACGATAATGTGACATTATATATTATCTATTAATTTGATAACATATACTATCAAGTTAAAAACAACAACGATAATCATGTTCAGTAACTACGACCAAACATGGTATAGTTGATGGCTTTTTTATCACATTTAACACATTTTTGATCAGGTTTTAAAGTTGGTTGATCGAATGGAATACATAATGATTTGGCACCCATCGATGGTGACTTTTCATCAATTTCTTCTTCAGTGCCATCATTCTTTTTAGCAGATGAATCTTTGATATCTTCCTCACATTCCATAATCCCACACCATGGAGCTATAATCAAGTTTTTAGAATTCAATGCTGGGACAAAATCTTCCCAATTCTCTACTATAATTCTATGAGAATCAAATGAATCCTTGGCCTTTTGAAATAGATCATTTTGTAACTGCTCAAGAATTTCTGGTACTTTGGTTTCTAACTCTTCTAAAGGAACATTGAATTTCTTCGAGTCATTACGACGAACAATAGTAACATGTTTATTCTCTAAATCTTTAGGACCAAATTCTAATCTTATTGGTAAGCCCTTAAGCTCCCAGTCAGAGAATTTCCAGCCTGGTGAATAGTTAGTACGATAATCAGCAATAGCCCTGATACCGACCTGTAATAATCTATTTTCAATTTCTTTCGCACCATCAAAGATAGCATTTTCTTGCTCCTTAGTGGTTTTTGCTGTGATACCAACAGGAATGACAACAGCTTGATATTGTGAAACTCTAGGTGGAATAACTAACCCTTTGTTATCAGAATGGACCATTACCATAACACCAATAACACGAGTGGATAAACCCCATGAGTTTTGCCAAGCAAACAATTTTGGTTTATCAGGACCTTCTGGAGATTCAACAGAAATATTGAACATCTTTGAGAAATTTTGACCTAAACAATGGGATGTACCACCTTGAATACCACGACCAGTAGCTGGAATGTACCCTTCAACAGTGGTAGTAAACAAACCCCCTGCAAACTTTTCCTTTTCAGTCTTCTTACCCTTGATAACTGGAACAGCTAATAAATATTCATAGATTGAAGCATAATGATCTAAGATCTGTAAAACTTCAGTATTGGCTTCTTCGAAAGTTAAATGAGCAGTATGACCTTCTTGCCATAAAAACTCTCTTGTTCTTAAGAACGGTTGAGGATGTTTGAACTCCCATCTCACAACAGAATTCCATTGGTTTAATTTTAGTGGTAAGTCTCTATGAGATTGGATCCACTTAGCATAATATGGGTACATTACAGTTTCGGAAGTTGGTCTAATAGCAATTGGTTCTTCTAGTTCTGATGAACCAGCTCTAGTAACCCATGCTACCTCTGGAGCAAAGCCTTCAATATGATCTTTTTCCTTTTCTAGTACTCTCGAAGAAACAAACATTGGAAAGTACGCATTCTTAACGCCCATAGCTTTGATTTTAGAATCGAAGAATTGTTGGATATGTTCCCAAACAGCATAAGAGGCTGGTCTCATAATATAACAACCTGAAACATCATAATATTCTAGCATTTCACCCTTAGTTAAAATTTGTTGATACCAATTTGGAAAATCTAGGAACTTATCAACAGTAACACCGATCAATTTTGAATCTTCTAGTTGAGCAACTGTATCTTTCTTCTTGGATTCTTTACTTATAGAAGATGTTGCAGGAACTGGAGAAGCAGCAAAATCAACTGTGATTAATTCAACACCGGTAGATTCTAAGAAGTTAAGTAAATCTTCACCCTTGATTGAAGCCTTCGATGATTCATTGGATAACTCATATATATCAGGTTTGATTATTGATTGATCAATAATAATTTTAATCTTCCCAGCATGCTTCTTTGTAATATTGGCGATAGTGAATTCTTTTGGTGAAACACCAAAGAACTCTTGAACTAAATCTTCTTTAGCTAATCTTGGGTCCTTAACACCAGCAGCATTGGCAATAATGTTTGATGGAGTTGATGTAGAAAGTAAAGCAAAGACTATAACTGGAACCGGAGTTGCAGTTTTAGCAGTCTTTGGCTTGAAAACCAGAGCCTTTGTAGCTAAACTCGATGAGTTCTCAATAGTAGCAAGTGATAACAGAGCAAGAGAAGCTTCTAAAGCCATTATGGTATATAAAACTTGTTTATCTTGTGTTATCTGTGTTTGTTCAACTTGGACTTCAGCTCATCAAATTTTTTACTTCATCGTCATGTCAAGATACAAAAATGTACGAGCGGGTAACCCGGTGTTAATTAGACAAGTTTAATTCCGGGATCAGAAATTTAAAATAAAGACCGAATTGCGAAATCGAGATTTTGGACACAAAACTATATTAACACAAAAGCAAATAGAAACAAGTATCTGGGAATTGTATATCAAAGAGAATGAATCCCTATATTATTAAGTGAAAATGAATGATTTCAATTCATCACCCCAGAGTCTCAGCTTCAACTATTGGTGAATATTTAGTTTTTGGAGAGTGAGATATAGACTAAAAGACCTGTTCCCCATAATTCAAATTGGAGACTTCAAATATAGATCACACAACTTATGTTAGAAAACAAGTTTATAACTTCTATCACAGGTGAGAGTCAACCTCAAAATAATTTTTTGTCGATCAGAATGACAACTCCTGGTATTGGGAACCCAATCTTAAACTCAATTAGTATGAATAGATCAAGAGAGAGAATGTCTGAGTTATTCTCTGATTTCAAGAAGAACATAACAGTTGATGGTTATAACAAACCTGCTCCAAAATCAAATGACTCAAATATTAATGACTCCATAATATCAGATTCAGTTGATGTGGAAGTTAGAAACCTATCCCAAGATTTGAGCCATAATGACAACAATGAGAACACCGCTCTTTACATTGGTGATTTGGAGTCAAATATTAATGAAGCATCTCTATTTTCTATCTTTAAAGACTACAATTCTTTACTTTCTGTCAAAATTTGTTATGATCGAATAACAAAGAACTCACTTGGTTATGGATTTGTTAACTTCTCAAACTCAGAAGAAGCATGTGCTGCAATGGAAAAATTCAATTTCACCTCAATTAATGGTAAAGAAATTAGGATCATGAAATCTTTAAAGGGAAAAACTAAGAATTTTCTTGCAACAAATGTCTTCATTTCCAACTTGAACACAAAAGATTTAAGTCTTCGCAAGTTTTATGAAATTTTTAAATCACCATCAGCTCCTATACTATCATGTAAACTTGAAACGGCTAAAGGACAAGGTTTTATTTCATTCCAACATAAATTGGATGCTGTTGACTTTATATCCAAATACAATGAAACATTATTAAATGGATCAAAGATATATTGTGCAATACATATTCCAAAATCTATGAGAGCCATTAGTAATTACAAGTTAGAATCAACATCTGTACCAAATGATAGTACTGTTGGTCATTATATAAACACTGGTTCTGTGATTGGTCAACATCCGTTCAATAGTATACCATCTTGCACATTGAAAGCAAATCCACCAAATGAGATTCCTAACCTGAACAAAGCTATCCACAGTACCATTTTACCAGACTCTGCTCCTATTGATAGCACCACACCCACACCTATCAGTAGTAACCAAAGTACAGAAGCAACCCTTAAGTTTACGCAGATCTATATTAAAGGTTTGCCAATTGATATTGCAGAAAATGATATTCGTAAAATATTTATTCCTTACGGTAAAATTAAAGAAATATTCATTCAACAAGTTCCGAAATTCAAATCATCTTGGTCGTTTGTTACCTATTTTTCCTCTCAATCTGCAGCAGATGCTGTCAAAGAAGTGCATAAGTCATTGTTTAAAGGAAGAAAGTTGACTTGCGTGAAGGCTTTAAAGAAATTGGACCGCCAAAAGCAAAAACACTCAGTTCAAAATTCAGAACAAGATGATCAATTGAAATCTGATGCACAAGTAAATCCTGATTCAGTGGAGCATTTTGAACACCAATCTATCCCAAAGAAGGGTCATAAACTCTATATCTATAATTTACCATCTAATATCAATGAAAATTTCTTCAAATTGCTTCTTAAAAATTATACATTTGAAGGCGATATTAGAAAGTATTGTATTAATATTAAAAGCTGTAAGGCGAATTTCATTGAGTTCCAAACTAAAAGAGATGCAATGAACATTCACAAAGCATTGGATGGGGTTAATATTGGTGGAATTAAATTGAAAACCAGCTTAACAAAAATAAGTGGCTTACCTCAAATAATTAACATGGTGGATGTTAAAGGAGATGATAATATATCTCAATTTCCTCTGCAAAACGAAAATGGTTTGAGCTCAAGCGTTTCCACACTAAGTGAAGGAGCTGTTTTCTCACCTCTACAAAGCAATTTTACAAATGAATTCAAGCCAAGTCCCATATCTTCCTTAATTGAATCTAATGCCAAGTTTTTTCCATTAAACAAAACATCATATGCTCCCATTTCAAAACAAATTATTGGATTTAAACCAGGCACTATTCAATATTCTGATCAGACAGCTAATCATTTTTCAGAGCATCAGGTATTGGAACCATCAACACAATTATATAAATTGAAATTCGAGTCGAAAATAATTGATTATTTGGAAAGATACGCCTATAATTCAATTGATTTTTTAAGATATCCAGCTGCCACACGTTCGCGTAACTTAAAAAAAGTGATTAGCTATATTGTCAACAATTATTGGAATAATGATCTTAGCCAGGTACAGTCTTTCTTAAAGCAAGGTGTCTCTGACCCGTCAACAGATTTGAGATTCAAAGAAGAATTAGTTTGGACCATCAAATTATTCGGGTATGAAAGATAGAGTGCTTACTAAATTTGTAATTTATCAATATAACCAAGTGCTAACTGCAGCTAGTAAATGTTATAGATTAAATAATTATACAATAAAATATATAACTGATCATTATTTCAATTCTTACTATGACATAAAAACTTTATATCAATAATTTATCAACGCGGGTTGACCTACTAAAAATTAAGGTTAGCATAACATCATAATATGTAATAGATTTATGGAAAGATGGAAGTAGCATATTATTTCAAAGTCAGTGTATGAAAATCAATGTCATTCTAACAATTGGGGAACTGGTTGAAAACTATAGATGAAAAACTTTTTTATTTTGGCAAGTATATCATGATAAATCAAGCATCTAAATTATTTATTTATCATGGTATAAAGTCAAAACAATATTGATACTGATGAAAGCTAGTGGTTTTGAACAGTAGCGTGTGTATAAACATAAAAATAGGGAAATACAAATTGAAAAACAAACCAAATAAATACACATAAACTATTTGTAAACAAGCAAACAATCTAAAAAACAACAATTGAATAATTTAAGTATGTTGATTACTATTAAATTGAAACCATAGAAGACCATAGTAATATTGAGAAAATAACACACAAGGCTAGAGGTAGAGGAAAAGTGAAAAGTATTATATCCTGACTTTAAATTACATAATAATTGAAAGCCAAAATAGAGGGAAAAAAGAACACACAGAAAAAATATAAATCTACATTACCAAAGATAAATTGATCAACTTCAGGCCAGCTCAACATAATTTGCTGGGAATATACCTTCTCTGCCATTAGCTTTACCAGTCCACCAATCGTTTGTTGAATCAGATTTCTTGGTAACTTGTATAACATCACCCTTTTTGAATGATAAATCACCGGATTGTTCACCACTAAATGAGTATAAGGCAATGGCCTTGTCTGATTTTGACGATGATGGAGGGGTTGATCTTCTATAGGAAGAAGAACCACCACGGCTTGATGAAGACTTTGATGATATGGCAGCTTTCTGGAAACGACGATCTAAATCATCTACATCACTGTCTTCTTCACTATCACTATAATGTCTTGAAGGTTTTGAGGATCTTGAGTTTGTATTAGATCTCTTTGGAGCATCATATGAACGATCATAAACATCATCCTCCCAAGATGAGGTCTTTGGTTTTGAAGATCTAGAAACAGAAGCTCTAGCATTTTTTGATCTTCTTGAAAAGTCATCATCAGATTCAGAACCTTGGTCAGATTCATCATCTGAATATCTATTAGAATTTCCTCTTGATGATGAAGTAGTATTTCTTCTAGTTGAGCCCCTTCTACTAGCAAATGAGCTTGAATCAGATGAACCATCAAATTCAGGAACATCATTATAATAATCTGAATCATCATCTTCATAGTCTGAATCATCTCTATTTCTTCTTCTTCTTCTAGTAAATGCTCTAGAGTTTAAAACTCTCATTAAAGGTTCACAAGCAGGTGGTGGTTCAACCCTACCAGAAAGGATTTGTTTAGCTTTACAATTATTACCATAAAACTTTCTGTTTGCCTCTCTTCTTTCTAAAATGGCAGAACCCTCTAAAGAGATACCAGCAAACAACCCTTTAGTTTTAGAGTATGAAAAGATTGATGCAACAGTTTTCAAAGATGCGGTACCACCAGCTTCAGCATTTCTACCTAATGGACCAGCTGCAACAGATATGTTACCACCAATGGTAATGGAACCAGCTTGTGCAAATGACTCAACAGCTTCTCTAGTATTTAAAATGAAGACAAAATCAGTTAACTCCATACCAACTTGGCCACCAGCCCCACCACCAGCAGTAACAATGGCAGAAGGACCAGACCAAGATCCATCAGGTAATCTTGCAACAATGATACCAGAACCAGCTCTGGCAGAGAATAGGAAACCAGCTTTAAAGACTGTGAACACAGCTAAACCTTGAGCATTTTGTAAGACTTCAGGAGGAATAACTTGATCAATACCCAAAACTTGATTTGGTTTTATGAATGATGCTAAAACTTTAGCAGCTTTTCTATTTTAAGAATAAGAAGAATGGTTTTGTTAGTAAAAAATAACTCTTTCAATTTACAAAAAGAAAGACTTAAGCTCATGTATATCCATCTATCTAAGTAATGCATTTTGGTTTCGATTTTGATTTTGATTTTAAGATTGATTTTGATTTTGATTTTGATTTTAATATTGATATTGATATTGACATTGATATTAATATTGTAGTATTGATCAAACTTATTAAGAAGTCGTGATAATAAAGAATATTTTGAAGATTATTGAAATATCCTTAAAGTTATTATATCAATATATTAAATTTATAAGCTGTTTTGTAAAAGGTGGTAAAAGAAAAGACGACTCAATAATTTTTTAATTTGATGTCAAGCAGATCAACATTAATATTGCTTTTAATGAATTAGAAGCAATCATCTAGAATTCAAACAACTAGATCATGATTAATAATAATAACACTCTCACATACACCTTAAAATGTAAAGTGAATAATTGCAACAATCCTATTGGTCAATTTGGCGATGAGCATTTCAAACTATTTCAACTTAAATTCAACACACCTTAATTTAATAAATGGGTGTCGATATAAAAAAAAAAAAAAAACAGCAAAAAAAGAACCATACATTTTTAGTAGTTTAAATTACTAGTTAAAATGGCATATTGATAAGATAAGATGTAAATGTAATACCAATCAAACCATTAGGAAATTATAATGACCAATCAATATGAGAATTTATAATGTATTGAGTCGGTATTGAATATCTTTATTGTTTTATAGAGTACAAATAACCTTATTTTTCATTTGTTAAAAAAGGATAAAATTTAACTAGTTTTACCAGTAGTTAAAGGGTTTAATTCGGTAACTCTGAGAAATTTGGGCGTTATTCAATCCGTTTGCATGGTTTTGAATCGAAGCATTGGCAAGAGATGGATAGATATAGCATGGAGAAAATAGTGTAGGTGATAATTGAACGTTACTTACTTAGTTTCACTCTTTAAATTTGTTGGTAGAGGATTATTAATACCCATTTTAGATTGAGTTCTTTGGTCTCAAGATAATTGCTTTGTAAGTTAGAAAGAAGGTTTCAATTGAATTTTTTTTTTTTTTTTGAATTTTTCATTTCCAATTTCTCGGTCTGTAAATCCTTTTAGGAGATATTAAAATATTAGTAGTGGTGGTACGGAATCATATATAAGTATATAATTAAGACGAAGAAGAATTCAATCTTTTCCAAATTTTACCACTGTTAGACTGACAATTGTTTATTATTTATATCTATGCAAGTATTTCATTGCCTGTAAATTCAATTGATTGATTGGTTGATAAATTGTAAATCAATAATTGAGTATATAATGATAATTTATGCTTGATTCTTTATTTATTGACACGATCTGTCATTATTTTTCATCAGTGGCAGATTTTAGTAGTTATTTATTCCCGGTTAATTACTTTTTTAATTTGACATGCATTTATATATTTAGTAAGTAGTATACAATCTATACTATTCCTTCTAGTTATTATATGTTATTAAAGCCAGTTATATCACAGTATATATATATATATATCTTTTGATATATTATTATAAATCAGTACAGCCCAATACTTACTACTGGAAGCTACGAACAAGAAAGAAGAAGAAAAAATTTTGGTATGGCGGTACGTTTACTAAGTAAAGAAATTAACAAAAAGCATTCAAAAGTTTTTATAGGCAATATTCCTACTCCAGTAATATCTTATAAATATTTTTGTATATTTATAATAACAAAGAAAGATGGATCCAGTTGATAAAACTTTTGATACAATATATTATTATTCTCAGAAGGTAATAAACGGTACACAGAATATTTCAAACTCAATATCAAATACTGTATCTGAAAAGGTTTCTACAACTTACAATAAAGCAATCAATTCAATAAGCAATAATTCTTCAAATATAAAGATTACTAACAATGTAATTCGTAAAAATGTTTCTAATTCAAATTTTAATATTTTATCAAATTCAATCAATACCTTCATACATAAACATAAACCATTGTCTATTTTATTGTTTTCTTCAACATTGTCATTAACGTTATTTTATGGAATAAAGAAACTTAATCACTATAAATTAATACAAGGTGGCAAAATTACAAAGATTAAGAGAAGAGCTCAAAGATTATCAAATGGTGCAAGAAGAGATGTTATTTTGATTGTTGGTTCTATTTCAGAGCCTTTAACCAGATATGTGGCTAATGACTTGGAAAGAAGAGGCTTTATTGTTTATTGTACTTCTTCAAACTCAAATACAGATTTAAAATTCTTTGAAAATGAATCAAATCAGGATATTAAAAGTTTGATAATCTCAAATGATTATAATGATAATACTAATAATAATGATACTTTTAATTCCTCTCAGTTAAAGAAATTTTATGATCTACTTATATCGGATCATATTCCATATCCAAATGCTAAACCAAATAAATTAAAATTAGTTGGTGTGATATTTATACCTGATTTATTCTTCCCATCAGGTAATTTTCATTTACTTAAATCACAGGATTGGTATGAAAGTTTTAATTCAAAGATCTTATTAACAATAAATCTTGTATCTAATGGCTTATTAGAGATTATTCAAACATTTGATGCAAATCTAATATTTTTAAATCCAATAATTTCTTCTTCATTAAATATACCATATCATTCGATTGAAAATATCATTTCAACAACACTTGAGTCTATCATTATCAACGTACAAAATGATTATAAATATTTGAATATTACTCAATTAAGACTTGGTTCAATTAATATCAACTCAAACAATAGCAATAAAAAGAAAAACTTTGGTATAAAGGGTATCCCTATTAGATCACTACATCATCATATATTTGATCTCTTATACAATGATAATGCTCCATCCATAAGTTATTGTGGTACTGGTTCTAGATTCTTAAGTTATTTTGGTAAATGGATACCACGCTGGTTGATTAACAATTATTTTAATAATTATTTTATTACAAACTGACTTATGAAGCTTTATATCGATTGTTTCTAATTATATATAGAACATTAACCTTATTATATATATTAATCGCATTTTACATATTTGGACAAAATAATAAGTCATCTATAATATTATTTATTTCAAGTTAAAATTAAGCTAATTGAGATTTCAAGTTTTCTAGTTGTTTAATGACAGCAGATTTGGCAGTACCACCAGTAGCAGTTCTTCTTTCAACAGAGGCTTCAAAATTGAAAACTTCCTTTACATCTGCATTAAATCTTGAATCAATAGCTTGGAATTGTTCTAATGATAATTTATCAATACCGGAAAGATTCAAATCTTCTGCAGTCTTAACACATTCACCACTAATATGATGGGTTTCTCTGAATGGAACACCTTTACGAACTAAATAATCTGCTAAATCAGTGGCTAACATATCCATGGTTAATGCAGATTCCATTCTTTCGATATTAATATTCAAAGTAGAGATAACACCAGTAGCAATTAAAGCAGAATGTTCAACAGTGGTTAAACAATCGAACAAAGGTTCTTTATCTTCTTGCATATCCTTATTGTAAGTTGAAGGAATTGATTTAATTGACATTAGGAAACCAGCTAATGAACCAAAGACTCTACCAGACTTACCTCTCAATAATTCTAAAGAGTCTGGATTCTTCTTTTGTGGCATTAGAGAAGAACCAGTTGAATATGCATCTGCTAATTTAATAAATCCAAATTCACCGGTTGAATAAATAATTAAATCTTCAGAGAATCTTGAGATATGGTTCATAAATAATGACGACCAAAACATTGTTTCAACAACAAAATCTCTATCAGAGACTGCAGTTAACGAATTACCAATAACACCTTCAAATCCTAAACCCTCAGCTAAGAATTCTCTATCAATACCATATGGATGACCAGCAAGAGCACCAGCACCTAATGGAGAAACATTCAATCTTGTAATAATTTGTAATAATCTTTTGTAATCTTCAGTAAAGTAGGTAGCATACATGCTTAGCCAATGAGACCATCTAATAGGTTGTGCTCTTTGTAAATGTGTATAACCTGGCATTAATACATCAATTTCAGTTTCAGCTCTTTTAACAATAGTTAATATTAAATCCTTGACAAATCCAGCTAATTTTTTAAGTTCTTCTCTTACATAGATTCTCATATCTGTAGCAACTTGATCATTTCTTGATCTACCTGTATGGACCTTACCAGCAATTTGGCGACCAATAATTTCACCTAATCTTCTTTCATTAGCAGTATGAATATCTTCATCTCCTTCCTTTTCTTCAAAATTACCATTAGCCCATTCATCTTTAATTACAGCAAGACCACGATGAATTTCACTCAATTCATCTTTGGTTAATAGCCCAATCTTTTCTAATCCAGCAGTATAGACTTTAGTACCTTCTAAATCGGCTTTATACATCTTCTGATCATATGGTAAAGATGCATTATATAGATGCATCAAGGGATCAGTCTTGCCAGTGAATCTACCACCCCATAGTTTTAGTTCAGATGGCTTTTCAGATGACATTATTCAGTTTAATTATTTAGGCTCTTTTATGGTGTATATACGTATGTTTGGTCAACAATATAGTTATATGTGGTAACTTATCGTTGAAGCTATCGTTAATGCCTGTCAGACTAAGAGATAGTCAAAATGACTAATGTCGAGAAAATTTGATTATTTTTTTATTTAAAAAAAAAGAAATCAGCCGTGCTTCACTTTATTTGACAGTGGAAGAGAAGTTAAATTGTTAGTAGATGGTAATATAAATGATTTGTTAATTATATTGACAGATAAGTGTTACAATTGGATGACGCATATATTCCAAGGTATGTTATTTCATTAGCTATATGCAAAAGTACATGGACAATCATTAAAACGATCATTAATTATTCATTTACTTTATATAAATTTTAAACAACCATCTATGGTTTACATCTACCTGAAAAACGTGGATATAATGAACAGTCTCTAACTGTAAATCTGTTACACAACCAAGCTAAGATACGTTCTGTACCCAGTCCGTAACCACCATGTTGAGATGTACCATATTTACGTTGATCAGTAAACCAGTAGTATGAATCGACATTTGAAATACCTTCACGCTTGAAACCATCAATCAATTCTTCCAAACCTTCAGAACGCATAGAACCACCAGTGATTTCACCTACAGTTGGCATCAAAACATCTACTGATTCAGTAACTCTTGGGTCATCAGCACAACGTTTCATATAGAAAGACTTGATTTCAGCTGGGAAACGAATCAATAAGATTGGAACACCAATGGTATCTGTCATTTTACGTTCAGCAGCTTCAGCTATATCATCACCAAATTTGAATGGTTCACCATCTTCATTTGGAATTGCATGTTCGTTTAACCATTCTAAAGCGTGAATATATTCCATTCTCTTAAATGGCATTTGTGGTAAGACAAAATCTGGGTTTAATTGCTTAATTAACGCACCTGAAACTGGATCATTAACAACAATTTCAACAGCTCTAACAATAAGTTTTTCAATATGATCCAATAAATCTTCGAATGTTAAGAATACTAATTCTGCTTCGATATGGGTATATTCTGATAAATGACGACGAGTATGTGATTTTTCAGCTCTGAAAGATTCTTGAATACAATAGACATCACCAAGAGCTGGTAAACAAGTTTCTAAATATAATTGAGAGGATTGAGTTAAGAAAGATTCTTCACCATAATAATCTAATTTGAATAATGTGGAACCACCTTCAACTTGCGTTTGAACCATACATGGTGGAGTAACTTCAGTTACATCTTCTTCAATGTAAAATTGTCTAACAGCTCTTAATAATGCAGCACGTACTTTCATAACAGCACTTAATGTTTCACCACGTAGAGCTAAATGACGTTGGTCCAATAGTAATGAAGGATCAGCACCTTCTTGGATCTTATTGGTAAATGCTTCATCACCACTTGGAGCTAAGCCAATTACTTCATAATAATCAACGACTAATTCAATTCCACCTGGAGCTTGTTTACCTTCTGGTACCTGATTAACTTCACCATATAGGGTAACCGTAGTTTCTAAAGTTAAAGTTTGAGTTTGATAAGCATTGGCTAAATCACCGCTTAAAACAGCTTGCAAGTAACCAGTACCATCTCTTAAGACAATAAAGGCTAAGCCCTTTTGAGTACGTAAACGATGAATCCATCCTGAAATCTTAAATCTCTTATCAACTTGTAATTTATTGATTTTAGATTTAATGGCCTTTGGTAATGATTCATCCTCTTTAATAACAATCTTTAATGATTCTAATTTCTTAGCAGCATCTTCTGCATCCTTTTCAGCCTTTTGAGCTTCAGCAAGCTTGGCCTTTTCAGCCTTCTTCTTTAAACCATCAACACCCTTTTTAGCTTTCTTTAGGGCAGATGCTGAAATTTCAACATAACCGTCAGTTTCTTCATCTTTTTTATAGACCAATAATTTAGCTTCAAGGTCCTTAGTAAATAGCGCAAAGGCTGGAGTCTTGAATGGAGCATCTTTTGTACCAGCTACATATGGTTCATCGATACCAGTGATATCATTGACATAATATTCACTCATTTTAAGTAATTAGAGTTGATTTAGATCAGATCAATTAGTTCTTACTTAAGATTAATAAATTATGTAGTGATGACTCTACTTTATTCACTATAATTTTTATTTTTTTAAATATTCCAAAATTTCGACGATTATCAAAAAAAAAAAAAAATTGAGAAGAGATCCAAAAGCACCAGCCACTCAAAATGTATAAAATATTTATCAGTTGAAAACAACAATTGTATGAAGAAATAGGCCATTTTAATAGATACGGTAAAGTTTACTAATGGTTATTCACAGTCTTTATAATTTATATATTTATATAAAGTAATTCTTTTCAATTCATTATCTATATCTCATTTGAGTACTTACTATATATATCTTTTTTGAAAGAAAAAAAATAAAATTCTAATTAAATTAATTTAAACTGTTATGACACAGTTAAATGCAAGTTCTAAGTAACAGTAAGTGTTTAACACATACAATAATAATAATAACAGTTGAGTTATCATGGCATAATCAGAAAATAACTTGGGTAGGACATTAATGTTTGATCTAGTATGATAAGATATCTCTACCAAATAAACCTCTCTTAAGCCAATCTAGGAATAATAAGACTCTTGTTCTTAAAGAGACGGATTGAGAGAAATAAATAGATCTCCATAGATAAACAGAGACCAAACCACCAACAAATGAGTAACCTGGTAAATCAAACACAGCAGAGTTACCAATATAGGCTAAAGAACCTAAATGTTTATACTTGAATGGTTTATAAACAGCATTATCCACATCACCATCCATAATTGCATTGGCAGATAATGAGACTGAAGCTCTTGCTAATTTGGTTAATTTCTTACCTAAGTATTTACCTTGTTGATGAGCTCTTTGAGCTGTTGCAGGTAGTGAAGTAATTCTTGAATCAATATCCTTTAATAAAGCAGTCATTTGATCAAAGGTTAAATGACCACTCTTATTGACATCATATTTTGGAACTAGTTCATTTATAAAATTTAAAGCTTCTGAGGCTTGAGGATTTCTTCTTGAAATAGCAGTACCTAATTCAAAGATTTCAGAATAACTTAATTTTAAGTGTTTGATATCTTCATCAGTAATAATTTCTTTTGAACTTGATGATAAATTTCTCAAATGTTTATCAACAATATATTTACGAACAAATTGAACAGTATGCTCCGATAGATCAGTTCTAACTGTGGAGCAATCACCAATTGCATAGACATCACCTAATGGAGCACCAATTACTCTTAAATGAGAATCAGTTTCAATGGCTCTCTTATTGAATTGAGAATTTGGTAATGAAGCAACAATCTCTCTTGCCAAAGGATTTTGAGCTACACCAGTAGACCATAGACAAAGACCGAATGGAACAGATTTAAGAACAGGTTTACCAGTAGTTTCATCTAATTGATTGAAGATAACTTCATCTGGTAATACTTTAACAACTCTTGAATTGGTCAATACATCAATTGTTTCCTTTCTAAATCTTTCTGTTGCATATTCTGAAATTTTTTCATCATAGGTATTTAAAATATTTGATCTTGATTGAATGACATGAACAGATAATTCTTGTCTTAAAATTGAAGGATAAGTGGTAGGTAAATCTTCATTTAATAAATCAAATACTTCAGCAGCAAATTCAACGCCAGTTGGTCCACCACCACAAACAACAAAACTTAATAATCTTTTTCTTTCTTCATCACTAGTAGTTGGTAGACAAGCCTTTTCTAAAATTTCAGTAATCTTCTTTTTAATATCAATGGCATCTTGAGCAGTTTTTAATTGATTACAATATTCAAGACCTTCAACACCGTGAGTATTTGAATTTGAACCAACAGCAACAATTAATTTATCATAAGGAACATAAAATTCTTTCTTTTCACCAGTTAATTTATCAATTTGATGAACTTTAATTAATTTATTTGAAAATTCTACTTTATCAGCAAAAGCTTCTAAATAATGACCATCTAAATAATTAACAATTTTTCTAATTGATTCAGTTAAAGATTTAACTTCTAAAGTACCAGTAGCAGCTGATGGTAATAGAGGAGTAAATAAGAAATAATTAGTTGGAGAAATAACAGTTACATCATAATCACCTTTATAAAGACTCTTTAATACAGCAACAGATCCCCAACCTGAACCTAAGACGACTAATTTCGGTTTATAAATCAATTTTTCCTTATCAGGTGTATCATAATCATCTAAATTATGTTTTAAAACTGGTAAATTATTATCACCACCTTTAATTGGATTTAAGGCAAATTCATTAACTTTAATCTTATCTGGAATTTCTTTACCATGATAAGTTGTAGCATCATAGATAAAGAAACCAACTAATAGAGTACCTATAGTAACTGAACCAATACCTATAGCAATAATTGAATATTTGATTAATTTACCAAATGCAGTATCATTTAAAAAGGTTTTTTTAAGAGGAATTGAATTTGGCTTTTCAGGAAATGAATTAAATAGATTATTATTATTAGTGTTAAATAATCTTGATTGATTATTAAATTTGAATATATTTGAATTGTTTAGAGTCCTCAAATTAGAATTTAATAAAGATCTATTTGAAGATAACTGTATCAAATTAGATCTCTTTGAAATCCTATTTAATAAGGACATTATTGAATAAATAGCAACTAATTTAAGTAACCAGTAAAGTAGTAGTTTTAGTTATACCGGATAAAGAGGGGGTTGGTAAGGGTGAGGGAAACAAGAGTAGGAGGAGAAGAAGATGGGGAGTATAGAAAGGAAGAATGTATGTTGTTCTATTAGTAGCAATATGATGAATTGAAGATAAGATTAGTAATTAAACTATCAGTTGCAACTTCTTTAAATAGTGAATGAAATGTTTGTTATTATATATAATTTTAAAGAGGTGTAATATTAAATTGATATTTTTTTGCTGTTCAAAAATTAAAAAAAAAAAATTAAAATTAAAAAAAAAAAATCGTTGGCCTCCGATGTTGCCGTAGTAACCGGCCTGGAATTAGGCTGCCAGCTTATTGTCTTTCTAAAGTCTAGTGGACTAATCTGGCGAGGGTCTGCCCGCATCCGAACTCCGGAAAGGAATCTCTTTGTTCAGCTTTGACTGCTGACTGCTCAGCAGGTGTCTTCTTTTCCTCACATTCTGATTAATATCCTTCTATGAGACTATAACTATTTGAAATTTAGGTTTACTAGTGTTTATATATTATATGGAATCTATAAATTTAAAAGTTTTTAAGATGTAATTGATCTATTTAACGTGTTTATTTTTTATTTTCGTTCTTGTACTTAGTATAAGAATATAATTTTAATTTCCAGTCTCACCGCGTTCTTATAAAAAGGTTGTACAAATAAATTAAAATGGTCCTATTTTAATTAGAATATTAAGTATAAACAAGTATAATAAGGTCTTAAGAACAATTGCACCACTTGAATGTATCATGAATTGTATGTACTTACTATTACTATCATCAGTATAATAATATTATACATACTACTGATGGTTAAAATGGATTATATACTACTAATTATTGAATAATCAAATTTGGTGCTTATCTATTCCATCAGTTAGAGTTAGAGTTAAGTTAAATATATAAATCTCTACCAATATTTTTTACCAAATATTATAAGTTTTAACCCTACTATTATATTAGGTTATAAATCAACCTTAATCAGTAATCATTGATTACTCTACTTATAACTGTTAGTATTATTATTATCATTATCATTAATTTTAATATAATTATTAATATAATTGATTATACTCAAGCAACAGATTCGAAAGAGCAATAAAGCTTAACAACTGCCAATAACCTATACATATAAATATATATACAAACTCTTAGTTATTAAGCAGACCATAGTATATATTAACAATTAGAAGATCTTAACTAATTACTATTAAGCTATACCATTATTACTAACCTATTCGTATAGATATGATAAGAAGGTAGTAGTAAGTAGTAACACTTGTCCCTTCGTAATTACGTGAAAGACTTTGTAATCTCCGTCTTATCACGGATTTAAATTTATTAACAAAAAACGATTCAATTAAAGAAAGAAAAATACATACTTGTATAGACAATGCTGATATAACAAATAGTATAATTCAGTCTTTAATTTTATTTATTATCATATCATCATATTCTTAAATTGAACAGAATCACCATGGGCCAACTGCCCTATTGGCATGCAGTAGAACTATCAACAGGTGGAAGACCTATTCTAAGAGAAATGGAATTAGATATTCAAGTTGAATCAAATATTGGTCTTTATCAAGGTAAATCAAAGATTTTAAATAGACAAAATGGTAGAATATATTTAACAACTCAAAGGTTAATCTATATTGATTCAATAACACCTTTAGAAAATAGTTTAGCTATTGAACTATCTGAAATTTTAAGAATTGAATATACTGCTAAGTTTCTAAGATCTTCCTCTAAAATCACAATCTTTTTCAAAAGACATTCATATCAAAATAATAATAATAATAATATCAATGGTAAAAATAATTCATCATCTACAATGTTAATCAATTGGTCTTGTCCTATTTGCTTTCAAGAAAATGAAACAAAATTAGTACCCAATTCAAATAATTTGCAATCAAATCAATTCAATATTGATGATCCTCAATCTTTTCCTAATTGTAAAACTTGTGGTATTCAAGCTGATCTTATGACTTTAAGAAGCTCTATTGAAACATCTAAACACAATGATGTATTACCCATAAAATCTACATCATCATCATCATCATCATGTGCACCAGCACCAACAACTCCAATAATGACAAAAGAAGAACTAGAATGTCCTAAATGTACTTTTTTAAATCATCATTCATTATCAAATTGTGAATTATGTGGTTCCATATTACCAAGATTTAATTCTTCATTAATATCAGATACTTCTTCTCTCTCTTCTTCAACTAATAATAAAGATTATATACAGACTTCAACAACAGATGAAAGAATTCAAATTATTACTGAATCGAATGATGGATTAACTGATTCAATTTTACAACCATTTATAAAATTAAGTTTCCATAATTCTAATAATAAACAATTTTGGATTAAATTCAATGAAACTTTAGATGAATTACATTGGAATGAATTATCAGATAATAATATCTTAAACAAGGGAGCAATTAATATAACAACAGTACCTCCTCCAAATTATAATGATATTTATAGTAAAAAAATTGATAATAATGATAAAACTGTTGATCCAAATTATAACTCATATATTTCTGCAAAGACTCATATTGGTATTCATGGTCTTACAAAGGATCAAGAATTACATAAAGCGAAAAATGAATCAATCATTAATAATGCTTTATTCGATATTAAAAACCTTTTCCAAAAGGCAAATGAAATTCAAGATTTAATTAAATCTTTCCAACAATTATCTCCAAATACAAATATTACCAATTTTACATTTACAACTAATAATCAAAATATCATATCAAAATCTCTATACTTAGAAGAAATTTCAAGAGAAATTGCTGATTTTTTGATTAATGATGGAATATTAAATCAAGAAGGTGGTATAATTACACTTTTAGATCTATATGCGTTATATAATAAAGGAAGAATTGGCTTCAATCTAATTTCTCCAGATGAATTATTAAATGCTTGTAAATTATTTGAAAATTTAAATCTGCCATTAATTTTGAAAAATTTGAATGATAAAGTGTTAATTGTTCAAGATGTCAAATTCAAGAATATCAATAATCTAATTCAAAATGATATATTAAACTATATTCAAATATATGGTGAAGTTGATTCATTTTATTTTAAACATTCAAATATTTTGAAAATTGCTGATTATTTTAATTGGAGTTTAACAATTACTGAAGAGATATTACATATAGCTATATTAAATGGAAGTTTGGTTATTGATAAACAAATATCTGGCAAATATTATTACTTAAATGAATTCTCAGGTTCTAATATTCAGATATAGTAATTCAACCCTTCTCATTTAGATGGAATGTTAATATAACAGGAAATAATGGTTAAGAACTTATTAAAATGTTTAAACCTCTTTATTAAATAATCTGTAATTATATACAAAATAATATTTAATTATTAGTCTTATTCTAAATTACTTGTAACTGGCATTATTCTGGGTAGACTTTCAATCTGTTCAATCACAAATTCTTTTTCCTCATTAAAGCTAACATCATCCTTTTTGTCATTAAAATTGAATTTCTCCAAGAATAGTAATAATTTGTCTCTATTTTTAATCAATATGTCAGTTACCATCTTGGATTTCTTTGGATTTGCTACAAATACCTTAAATACATTGAAGCTCTCTAATTGTAAATTTTTTGATTTATCACTTAACAAGATCATTATTAATTTCAAATTCTCAGGATCATTAACATATTCCATCATGAATTGATTATTCTGTCTTGTTAATACTAATTGCGCTAATAATTTTGTTGATTGTCTCTTTGCCACATAATTATTGGAACTTATTAATTTATTGATCAATGGATAGATTCTTAAATAGTTTGTACTCAAAAATTCACCAATTAATTTCTTATGAGTAGTTAATAACTCATATAGAGTTTGAAACGAATCAGTCATGTTTTCGAATGTACCTCTCTGACTATAATCAAAATATTTCCAAACTAATGGATCTTGTAAAACAATTTTAGTTAATATTTCATATTTTAAACAATCTCTTAGCATCGATCCCATTATCAGACAAGTTTCTTGAATCTCAGGACCTTTCAAGAGTATATTCAAAATCATTGGTTTAGCCAATATATAATCAATTGTAGGAGATCTATTAGATCCAATGTTTCGTCGTAAAAGTATGGTAAACAGTTGTTGAACATCCTTTCTTGAATCAAATTCCAATAGATATAGATTTGCTAATAGATGGTATAAAAGATCAGTCTGATATACCTCCTGAGCTAGCTGAGCAATTTGATCAGGCTGAGGTTCATTATCTTCGTCACCAATCAAAATTATTTTAACTTGGGCAAGGTATCTAGCTATATCATCTTGAACCTTCTTTCTATCACTACCTGTATCAACAAATTTAAGTACAGAATCATTCAAGGTACGAATCAATTCAGTTGGTGTTTTTGGACTCCTCTTAAAAAGAAATGCCATTATTATTCAATAAAATGTATTATTGGTATGACTATAGAAAATAAATGGAATCAAAGCCTATTATAGTGGTTGTGGTTTAATATAATAGAAAAATGACCTGTCAGAAAAACTTATCAGTGTTAAAATTAGTGAAATACAAACAATATCATTCAACAATAATACTCTAAAATACAACAAGTGATTTATCAACGTTCAACCTTTTTCTTCTTGAGAACAATATATTTTAGTTAGTGGTTGTGCAACTATAGTTCTACAACAAAATGAGGTTTACTGCTTTATGGTTTTTGTAAACAATTGTTTCGAAATAATTTCCGGGCAGGGCTATTAACCTCTTCGGTTCAGTAAGTATTTAAGTACTAATTACAATGACACTGCTGAAATTTCTAGTTAAGGTACTGTTTTCATTTATAAATATGAATAATAGTCATGGCTATAAAAACCCTATGTAATATATGTACAGATAAGCTCATTTGTGTGTTTTTACATGATATCTTTTCACTTTTTAGATCTAAACAAGTTGTCCTATCTTAGAAATACAACTCTGTTGAGCTTCTGGGCTTAATGCACCAGTTAAATATTGGTAGAATAAAACCTTACTGACTATTGGTTCCTTTACTATACCTAGTGGCTCTAATTCATTTTTGCTTGTATTTTCATAATATAATTGTAGTGAGCCGTCTTGCAATCTCTCGATAATTAAATTGTTATTCTTTGGTACTGAGCCCTTGCGGTA